>NQII01004988.1:37991-60227 GCA_002778355.1 Clitarchus hookeri | reverse complement strand
GGGGGGGGGGGGTTGTAAATCTCAAAACCCAAACGTAGGACCCATCGATACCTTCATAGTTTATGTTAAATAATGCATTATGGGTGCATGGGGTTTGGATTACCTTCATATACGTATCGTCTTTTACTCACCTATTTGCGTTGTGCGCATACAATGGGCGGGTTGAAGACATCGGCAATCCGGGTATCAGTGACTGCTCCAACGAACCATCTTATGCGGGCGCTAAGTTGGCAAGTGGTTCCAAGGCATTGTTTTAGCCTCAGTAGAGGGATTATAGGAACTTTGGCACATCGGAACCTAGGGCCAGAGCGTTGGAGCTGTCCGTGTTCTGTCATTCTTGTTTACCCGCAACCATATTGGATCCAGGTGACCTTGACCCTGACCCCTGTGCCCTTTGAACCCAAAAAATCCAGAAAATAAGAAAAATTAAAACCCAAAAAATTCAAATTATTGTAATAAAAATTATAAAAAATTATTAAAAAATTATTTTTAAAAACTTAAATTTACGGAGGTTACCCACACCCCCTCCCCAATACTCATCCCACAGTCTTGGTAGGCTCACAGCCACCATGCGCCATTTTGGTAAGTGCAGTCCGCCAAATTGGTAGGCGTCACAGGCAACGTCCGCCATCTTGGTCGGTGCAGTCCCTCATCTTAGTAGGGCTCAAAGCCACCGTCAGCCATCTTAGTTTTTTTCGTTTGTCATTTCTTGATACATAAATTCAGTTTTTATCTCATTTTCGTGCAACCGCCATCTTAGTTTTCTCGTTTGTCGTTTGTTTATACATTAATAGAGTTTGTCTCTCAACTTTGTTTGACCGCCATCTTGGTTTTTTCGTTTGTCATTTGCTTATGCATTTCTGAAGTATGTCTCTCACATTCGTTTACCCCCTCCACTCACCCTTCCAATATATTTCATTGGCCAATTGCCCCAACCCCTTCCAATTTATTTAATAGCTCCCCCAATGTTTCTCATCTGCTAAATACTTGAGTGTTTTCGGAAACCTTCGTTCAACGAATTAGTCTGTTCCACTCAACTCCTTTCCATTATACTTAATTGCTCCTGATATTTTTATAATTGGATAATTGCCAACACCCTTCCAATATATTGAAATTCTCCGTCAATGTTTCTCATTGGCTGATTTCTAGTGAGCATTCAAAAATCTTCGTTAGACCAATTGCAAGCATTCGCCCGAATGTTACCCCTGTTTCTCATTGGCTAATTGCCCCACTCCCACCACCTCCTTCACCAATTATTCACCTTCGTTCTACCAGTTTGTCGGCAGCCCTTCACCACCACCCCTGATTCTCATTGGCTGTCCACGTCAAGTGAAAATGTCATGGATTGGCAAATGGCTACAGTTTCTACACTACACACATTTAATTCCGCTCTATCCATACTTTATATTATTACTCTTAAAATAGCTCCAGGTAGAGGGGCCCATTATTGATTCCACCATTTGAGACGATGGAAGGTTATTTATAATTTAATTGCACTTCTCTGTTGTACACGCAGTATTACCATCGACTACTCCAATATTTATAGTAATAGATTGATTAACGATTTTTTTGGCACATTCAAAAGTTTACAAAACAGCTTAGAGTTTGTAAAGTTTTATAGGCTTCCACACGCATCGTCCATGTTATGCGCGTATCTGACAGCTGTAACACTTGACCCGTCTTTGGCCATCACTGTATTTCACTCAGGGGCGTATCAATATCGGGCGTCCTTACACTGCAGCCTGTGCTATAAGTAATTCACATTGAACTACGTATGCCTTAATAATACTGCATTAAAGTCATGAATGAAAATGAAAGTCCACATGTGGTAGCCGCCTGAGACGGGATCACACATGTATGACCGGAGACTGTCGCTACTCGTAGCTGGCTGTACCACATGAACGACTGGATGAGGGGAGATGAGATGGGAGCGGAGACGCAGTGGGATGAAGATTGGCAAGGAAACTGGAGAGTCCAGAGGATAACACACACACCTCATCAGTGTCTACCACACTACACACACGAGAATCCCAGGTCGAAAATTTGCTGCCCACCGAGGCGTGGGATTTAAACGGGTACCTCAGAAGTGGCAGGCCAGTGACCAACCGAGCCTACCGTGGGTCCTTTAAGTCGCGAACAGACAGTAAAAAGTATACTACAAGTTAATTGCATACAGTCTTTAGTGAGTAAAACACATTTAACACTGGAGATAGATTACCATAGTGATTGAAGGAGCCAGGTGGCGCAGTGGCTAGTGCGCTTGCCTCACACGAAAGAGAACCGGGTTCGATAACCGGCAGAGTAGCTCCCGGATTTTCGTACGTGCGAATCGTGCCAGACGATGCCGCTGGCCGGCAGGTTTTCTCGGAGATCTCCCGTTTCTACCACCCTTGCATTCCGGCGTTGCTCCACTGTCACCTTGCTTCACCCTCATCGGCTCTCAATACCTCTACATCGCCACCATGATAGAGTCTGAAAGACCGCATACGAGAGCTACAATTCTTGTCTTACTTAACAGTAGCGCCCAACCAGTACTGCTAGTTCGACAGTCTAATGAGCTATCACACATTATCGTCGTACGCCACTTTCAACAATTCTATGGCTTACCTGTTCACGTGGTTAAACGTCCAAAGCACATTTGTGTAGATATGTGTGACACTAGCTTCTCTCATGTCAAAGTATTCGTGGTGTGGAGCACACTTTCCGACTTCAGGTATGCATTTGTCGAGATGATCAAGCATGCAATATGCTGTCAGCTATCATGCGGTTGGTTTACTTTTCAATTTTAATGGTAGCGTATTGACCTCATGTTATGGCACTGGAATCACGTTTTAAATTTGTCTGTACAACCGCAACCTTATATAATTGTGTTCAAGTACATACGTTAGTTTTTCATCTCAAAATTCTAATGCAATCAGTGTGCAACGACTAGGATGCTTTTTACGTTTTTTAAGAGCACAGTCGTTTAACCTTTCCCGTCTGTTTGAAAACGAAGGTGTGAAATTTTCGTGCTTCACACATTATGAATTCATGACTCATACTGTAATCAACCACGTACGGTTCAATCCTGTTTGAAAACTTGATTCTATTTTTTGTGTACAGCACCTACTTATATTAACTGTATTGTTCATTGCATATCAGAAAAGTATAAGCTTATGACACGAGAGGCGTGCAGATTCAATTACGGAATAACTAGCCCGGACTCACATTCAGATAGCAGATTTGAAACTTATTGTTAAAAATAAATAACGCCTCAGTGCTCCTCCCAAGTCGCATCCTGCTACAGGCAGAAAGAACTGACTGCACAAACCGAAACAAATTTGGAAGACGGAGGCCAGAAAGTATTTCACCAAATCAGTAAACTTCGTTGCACACTTGTGGAGTATACATAGTTGAATTCAGATTTTCTGGTTGGTTGTCAATAGCGAGATCTTGAGCGACGGTCAAGGTGAAGTGAGTAGAACATGGGGCAGTGGTGGAATGCAAGGACATGGTAAACTGAGCACCTCGAGAAAATCCGGCATCAACGAACACGTCCGCCCCATTTTTCACATGAAGGACTCCTGGTGACCTCACCAGGAATTGAACCGCTGTCTCTTGAGTGTAAATAGTACTATGTACTACAGGCAATGTGTTTGTAGAGCCGTGGTGTGTGGCTGCCTACAGTCGGGGCACCATTCCACCAACTTATTTTTGTCGCAGTATAATAAACTATTGTATGAAAAACTTTTTCCGCCCTTTCTTGGAGACAGTATTCAGTCCCGGCGCAGGATATAGCTCTATAGCCAAGAATTTTACAATCAAACACCACACAAACAGAAAGTGTTTTTTTTTTTCAATACACCCAACTTAAATAATTACGGAAACGCACCTCCGTCCCAAAAACAAACAATTCCACTAAATTGTGAATAGGTGTCAGTTCAATTACGGCGTCAAATGTTACATACTACTAAATAACTTATCTTTATTAGACACGTTTTCAATTATTTTTATTAACGCTATTAACCAATGCGTAACTATTAATTATTTCTAAGAGGGAAAAATAATGGAAAACTATAAGTTTTCTATTGCCGTTTTTTTATTTAATGTTGGAAAAAAATTCTTTTTCCTGGTATTCACTACAAGTTTTACTTTATTATAGACTTTAAATAAAAATTACATTTATGTTCTACACCGTAGCGGGAACAGTAATACTAGAGTCATTAAAATTCTTAAAGATTGTTTTATTATGTTATGATCATAATGCAAAGGCTGCACTGATGTTGATTTGCAAAGTTATAAAATATAATCTAAGACAATGTTTATGAAAATTAAAAATAATACGTAGAATATTGTTCAATTAGTATAAAATAAAAATAGATTTATGTCGAATTTCATTAAATTAATTAATGTAGCTAATAATTTATAAACATTCAAACACATTGTAGAATATTGTGCGGTAAATAGGAACCACATCATCGTTCAAATTCACAAAATGAATATTTTGGATTTGAATTAGTAAGTATTGGCACGACTTTAGTCCTTATTCTTAATTTTATTTGTTTTCTATTAAAATTTATCCTTTATTTTTTGAAACAAAAGTGAATTTAGAAATAATATGATAGAAAAAAATGTATTTCAAAACAAGCACAAGTTACAAAATATGGAATTCATTTTTTATTAAATCGTAATCAATTTAAACAAAAATTCCTTAAATTTGCCTGAATTGGAATTTAAATAACCGAATTTTACTCATAACTACTTGCCGGGTATTCCGGAATCCATAACCCATGTGTTGTCACCTTTAAAACGNATCGTAATCAATTTAAACAAAAATTCCTTAAATTTGCCTGAATTGGAATTTAAATAACCGAATTTTACTCATAACTATCTAAAATCGCTCCCGTTTTTCCATGACGTCATTGCGTCGCGAGCCTAGTAACTTACATTATCCATCGCTTCTTCTCGTCCCTTGTACCCTCGATCCCAAAGTGATGACGTCTGGTTCTGTTAGACGAGAAGGCGATGGTCGTGTTACTCTGATAACCTGCACTTGTCGCCATGAGCAACTTGCAGAGATAACAGCAGGAAACTCGCTCAATAAATCTTCAGCAGATATCATACCTGCGTTTATCTACAGTATTCCTTATAGTCAGAGGTGCGAAAGACTGTTCGCCGTTCACTCCCGCCTACCTGGAGCTTTTTCCGCGTCTGAGGCCGAGAAGCGCGGAGGCGATAAGGTCGACACTGCCACGCACATCAAGCGCGCCATCGCAGCTAAGCGCAAGACTATGATCTGGCGCGCAGTGTTCTCGTCGCACTGCGTGTACCTAACCGACTTTCAGCGATGACTCTGTTTTTATATTGGTGAGAAGTCTGTAGGAAGGTTCAATGCAGGGAGCTTGAGTAGTTTAGTAAGCATCTGACGTGTATATTCAGAGATAAAGCGCTTGGAAAAGTCTAATGTGCCTGAAGTCTTGAAAGCACTCAACAGCCCTCGCCTGAAGTGTGTGTTCTCGTAGATCGGAACATTGAAAGCACGTTTAATAGTTTCGTAGAAATCGCATATTTTAAACAGTCTGCAACACAGTTCAGGTGCCAGGAAGAAACTTTCAATAGAACGCGTTGCGTCCTTACGCCGCTTTTAACATTGATATTGCCTCGGACCTTCGCACTTCATACTTCACTGTAAATCATTTTGAAGGAAAATTCCCTTATATGTAATGGAAGAAAATTACGCTTACAGCAAAGCAACATTACGTTACAAATGTTAGGTAAATTTACATGGCCAATAATAGATTTTCCCTTGAAGGTTGCGGAAAATTACCTCACAAATTTAAGGGGAAAATATATCAGATGGTAAGGGGAAATTCGTAAACGGCAAGGAAAAATTATCCTCCCAGAAAACTTGTGAAACAAATTTTTCCGAACATCTATTTTTTAACACAGTTACTTTCTCCTCAACTTACTATCCGAAAATTTTCTGATCGTTTTGCAGTGAGTTGGTCCGAAACCAACGAACCTTGGATTTTTAGACAGGTGCACAAATGCTTTTTTCTTTTCAAGTATACTTTATGGACTTAATTGACCGATACATTTGCCGATGGACATACGCTATCACGGAGAGAGCCTCTAAATTTCGAACTTTGTGTTTTAAAGAGTGTTTAAAAATAAATTACCCTTAGAAATTTTATTTAAGCAACATCATACTTCTAGAATTAAATATATTATTTGGTTTAAATGAATATGGAAAATCCATAGTAAAGTGAGCACTGTTGAAAGTCCTCTCATTTGGAATAATAGTAGATTAATATATTTTATTTTACCCTTAGACGTTAAATTCCGAATGCGGTGGAATATACACACTGAGTTAATTACTTACATAGTAATACTTACTTTAAAATATCGTTAAAGGATAAAAAATGTCTGACAGGAAAAAGTAGCTAAGACCACAAAAGCGCTCACTATATCGTGAAGAGCCTTTACCAAATCTGTGCCATTTACAGAATTATTTGATTTACTAGCGTGTCACTACAAATCCTTTTTCATGATTTTTAGTTAATTGATATATAGAATCACGTTTATTAAGTAAAAATACATGTGTAAAAATATACCAACATATCGAGTTTTGAACGCACGAACTCAAAAAACTGCTCTCATACACCTTCGTAAGCCAAAACACTGTCGCTGTGCTGCCATGCGCCGTTCATTCCGCACTGACTTTCTGTATTCATATCACGTCCTTTCATGGTTGAACGTTCCGTTATGGGACAAAATTTCCACTTCTAACGGTTTTCTTGGAATATTTTGTATATTTACTCTACGAAATAATTGCATTTTAATTTTTTTGCATACCTTAACAAACATACGCCTTAATCCTACAATGTTTCTCAAATGGCGTCTTGTTTCATTTCTAATCTCTCGATATAATGCTCAAGAGACGCGAATAAAGATTCTGTGATGTCATACGGAATTTTTCCTTACACGTAGGTGATATTTCAATGTCATGTAAGTGAATTTTACGCCACGTTCCTGTAATTTCACCTTACATGTAAAGAGAAGTGTGTTATCGTTACAATATACGAAATATTACCTGCCGTAAGTCAGGTAAACTTAGTAATATTTTTTACAGAATTAATTTTCAGAAATAGCGATTTTTTTTAAATATAAATCTCTTTACCCTTTCGTGCATAAAATAAGCCGCATTAAATTGAAACTAAATTCTATGTACAAAAATTTACTAGACTTCGCGCTTTTAGTACTGCGTTAAGTTAATGCAACTAATTTTCTTGATTTTTTTGCCAACAGTATTGGCATTTGCGTTTGACAGTATGCAGTCAGGGGAACGTATTATTTTTTTCATAGATTAATATCAAAAGAGCTTAATCAACCGCGAACGAGCTACACCCTTAGACTAAAAATGAGGCAGATGCGGCACATGTCCTCAATATTGACTCCTCCGTCATTAATACAGCTATCAAAGCCACATTGTGATGCACGTGGTTGTTAACACTTGAACTGACAGCAGAACCAACCTGTGATACGAATAAAATATTCTCATTAGCATAAGCATTATCCTTAATACATCAAGACTGCGTTAGAGGAAGCATGCAAACCTCTCCAAACACTTATGTAAAGAGCGTTATAACCTCTAAATTATCCAGGTCGTTTAACGTTGGAACACAAAGAGTTTATCGAGCAGCTAGTACCCGCACTCTGTCCCATTTCCCCTCGACGGCTGTAGCACGGCTTGTAAGCGGCTGCCGTTATCGTAACATAGGAACAGGGTCACTTGCCCGACCACTACAGCCACATAGGAGTGGGCCTCACGTGCGACCTTGCCGTAGAGACCGCACGAAACCGGAGGAAGACATCTTTATCTGTTTTTACATCCCCGCGCAAAATGCACGGAAATTACTCGGAAGATTTACAGTTTCAACTTAACTTCACAGGCAAAAATGTTCCTGAATGTATATTTTCACGTCCATTTTAATGCACTCGCCTATGAACACCAACTCGTAGCTTACAGCGCAACGTGGGAAATCTCTGTTTTGAAAATATTATCTTCCCAAAAGAAGTCTGTCCCGGAGGGGAGGGGGGGGAGAAGCGGGGGGCGTGGCGCGCGTGACGTCACGCGTCTCTCATTAGCTACCGGCGAGAACATGCGATTTTCGTGTGGAAAGAAAACAATACGCCTCCGGGAGCGTATAGAGAAGAGAAAGTCCCGCCGCATGCACCACTCCAGTCTTCGTGTGTTAACCCAATCTCATACTACAAATTATTACTTTGTTTAAATTACTTAAATGTTCTTGAAAGTGTTACAGATTTATTAGTTTTTTTTAAATTAGATAAAATAATGTTTAACTCTTCTTTAATCTGCTAACCGTAACTTGCAACCTGAGACATTAAACAATACGACTGGTCATATTTTAAGTTCTTCTCACGGTGCATGTCTCTTCCAGAATCTATAAACTCAAATCGTTCGTAAAATCTTTACATCTTTGTGCAATACCACTATCGTCTACCAAAATACGAGAGATGATTCAGAAGTCATGGCTTGTGTATCTCCTAAAAATGATCCAGCACAGGAAATGTACTACGTACAGTTGAAAGTGTACGACAAGTACGATTTAAAGGTGACATCCTATGGAGTATGGATGCAGGAATGTCTGGCAAGGAACAAAGACAAACATGGCTGGTTGAAATCACCGTTTAATTGATTTATTCTTGCACATCATGTATACACTCATTTAAACGGGTACTTATCGTACGTTTACAAGCTGTTTAACATCCTTCAGAGTAGTCTCCGAGGTTGTCCACTGTTCGTCAATGTGTTCCACCCCACGTTGAACTGCTGTTGCCGTCAGATGGGGTTTGAGTGCATCCGTCCGGCCGTAAATGGACGTAACCAAAGTCGAACAGCGTGCGTACATCGAGATAGCCGTACGCCGTGACCGCAGTGTACGCGAATGTCATGCAGAGCTACGGAAAGCATTGGGCAATCGTGCTATACCCTATTGTACAGTGGCAAGGTGGGTAGAGGCCTTCAAACAAGGAAGAGAGTCAACAGCCGACCTACCTCTCAGTGGACGTGCTGTGTCAGCCGACCACGACGTAAGAATGACTGTGGTCGATCAGTGCCTAATGGACGACACTCATTGGATTCCGTACATTGTCCCGCCGTAGAATTCGGCTCACAGACGACGCAGTGATTCACGTATACGTGGTAAACGCTTTGCCAGCAAACAAGACATCGTCACAGCATTTCGACGAGAGGCGGCGCACATTGACGTATCTCATGCAGCCGATGGTATTTCCCGTCTGCCTCATCGCTGGCAACGACACCGTGGACAACCTTGGAGAATACTTTGAAGGATGTTTAACAGCTCGTACACGTACCAATAAGTACCCGTTCAAATGAGTGTATACAAGATGTACGAGAATTAATAAATGAAATTGTTATTTCAAGCCTCCATATTTGTCTTTCTTCCTTGCCGGGTATTCCGGAATCCATAACCCATGTGTTGTCACCTTTAAAACTTACTTGTCGTACACTTTCAACTTTACATAGTACATTTCCTGGGTTGGATAATTTTCGGGAGATAAACGATAGTTGNTTACTTGTCGTACACTTTCAACTTTACATAGTACATTTCCTGGGTTGGATAATTTTCGGGAGATAAACGATAGTTGCGATGACTTCTGAATCGGCCCTCGTATTTCAGATAAGTAAACCCTGTCATTCAAAATATTTGACTGATAACATTCGAATTTGATGCTCAGATTTATACCTCCATAATGAAGTTGATCGCACACTAGCTTAATGTACGATGTTTCCTGAGTTATAGTTCCGGATAAGACATGTATGTATTTGTGATTATCTCACTACTGTTGAATATGTTTTTGATTCCCCTCTCTAATGACATTGTGTCAACTATACGTCGAGGCCTATCTACATTCTAAGATTTAAAGAACTTCATTAAAAATTATTTGCAGCCACGTAAAGGAAAGTAGGCTCATTATTTAAATCAGTAACTTCTCTTTGTATTGTGACGCTCTCGTCTGGATATCACCATCGTCTGTGTACTCTGACCTCAGCACTAGTTCAATGTATTCTGTTCATACAGCAGGTATATTAGCCGTCGAACCATATTACACGAGATTCCGTTTTCATTTGCATGCATTTTTGTCGTTTGCTCAGAAACTTTGAGCGGGTGACGTATAACTTCAATGAAATTGTAAATGCGAATAAATTATTATCGTGTTTGAGTTCTACGTCGTCGTAGCTATAGGCCTATATATTTGTGAGACCTTTCGGTACCTTAATATCGCTCATCCCACCCGTAAAGCGAGTTTAGCTGGTTTCTGAAGGACGCGGCCGAACTTAGTGCATATTGAACTGGAGAGCCGTAATCACAAAAGTCACTGTACTTGCGAAGAGGGCGCCCTGAGTTGCCAACATGCGGTTGTGATGTGCGGGGCCCGTACTAGTGTTCGCGTCTTGCTTGTGAAGTTGGTCCCCTGGGATGCGCCTGCACTAGTGCTCACGTCTTGCTTATGAAGTTGATCCCCTGGGATGCGCCTGCAGACCCTAGACTCCACGGGCCTACGGCCAGCGCGTGCAGTTCAGTGTCAGTAGGACTTAAGTGTTCTGCGTTCATCAACTTAAAATTCGTAGTATATGGCGGATGGCTGTCACCAAATACTTGGCTTATATTGAGAAACCTACCGTGATCCCGGAATTCATCGTTTCTTATTTAAATATTATACTTCGAAGGCTTGTTGAACAATAAAACATTATTTAGAAGAAATAGCGGGACAAGTTATGTGTCTTTGATGTTTAAATGTCAACATAACTTATATGATTGCTAATGATATCAATATTTTTGTTCTAACAGAAAACTTAAAATAACCAAACAAAGCTCGTGTTAAAACTAAGCATGTTGTAATCCAACCTACATATTTATGTTGTAAAGTTGTGATGAATTGGTTTTTCTATGGATGACGTCTTCGTGTTTAAAAAGAGTGATGTTGGTTCCAAAAATTATATACTTACAAAATAGCTGTTAAAGTTACAGAATCATTGCCATAACTTTGGTTCATTGTAATGTTTCTAAGAGTTTTAATGGTAGTCAATCGTGAACGACTTTGACGGTAGCAATTATAAATATTCCATTTGAATCTTTATGACAAATTCGTAACTTCTGTTACATATCTGAAACAATGAAGTAGTCTTTAGACTCTCCGTCATTTAAATGTATACCACAGCTTCAATTAAACGTTTGCAGTGCTCAAATCGAGTTAATATATTAAAAAAATCCAATCTAAAAAATTATCTCTACCAAAAATAAATATGTAGAAAAACAGTTCTCGGTGAATATGCATCAGATTGTTCCCTGGCCATGTCACTTCCTGAAGATTGTGACAGCTGTTCTTCCCTGGTGAAGTGACGTGTCTTAATATAAACCACCGAATCTGTTGGTTTGAGCTTTATATGTTCCCACGAAACAAAATACGAAAATACAAATATTTTTAAAAAATTGTAAGCTGAATTTTCGTATTGCAAACATTAAATATGCGAATTTTAGCTTCTTTCGTAAGCCATTTTAGCAAATGAGACCTGAAAAATAAAGTTCTTGCATCATACCTTGGGACCCTATCATCTGATTTCCTCCATATTTCCCATAATAGTAGAATTTATATGTTGAAGTAGCTTTTGAAGTGGGTACAAGTCATGCTACAAATGTACCTTATTCCCCTTTGCAAGAAATTTCCCACGAAAACAGAGGGTACCTATAGCCAAACACACTTTATGTAATTGCAATCAGAGAAAGCGCCAGACGCAAAATGAAAACATGAAAACGTAGCAAACATATTAAATAGAAATATTATATATATATATATATATATATGACTTCTCAGCCAAACTTACAAGTACTTATTTAAATATACATGTACATTTTAGACTCAGGCTTCTTGAGGCACGTGATAAATTATGAAAATCTGCTAACTATGCTAAAAAATTGTAAAACAAACAATATAAAAAAAATGTTGTGTTTTGTGTGTAAGAAACTTTAAAAACTATTTCGTAAGCACTTAAATGCGCTAAAAAAAATCGTTAATCAATCTGTTACTAGAAATATTGCAGGAGTAGTCAATTGTNTCTAAGCTATTTCGTAAGCACTTAAATGCGCTAAAAAAAATCGTTAATCAATCTGTTACTAGAAATATTGCAGGAGTAGTCAATTGTTTTGTTAGACGTTGGGCGAATTACCAGAAATTATGCAGTTGTTTGAGAAGGTAGGAAAACTGGTTTATAAAGGATGATTCATTAGTCTGTGATACATTAAAGGAAGAATACCTTGGAGGTGATCACAAATTCATCCTAAAACATGTTGTCGACGACTTGGCCACATAATGCCTTTCAGAACGTGTGAGCGTTTCAGATCAAATGCAGCTGTCGTCTTAAGATCTCGTCTCTTTCGAATAATATTATGTGATATGCTTCCAATCAAAGCAGGTTCATTTCCCTTTTAGAAGGGCCCGTATAAAGCAAAGATACCGCTGCAAACCATCAATTCTGATATTTGGGCTAGTGAATCGTGCCAGATAGGAATGTGAAATGTATAAACTATCTCTACTTGATTATTAGACACATTCATTTTAATTTTTCTGCTAAAAAATTAAAAATATAAATAACAAGAAAGTAGTTATAAATCATTAAAAATTAAGAATATATAAAGGCACGGAATTCAGGAAAAATATGACAATAAATTAGATTTAGTCAAAGGATATTAATGGATACATGTATGCCGTGTATACCTTGGCCCCCAGGTGAAGTAGAAAGTTTCTTTAGAACAATCGTAAATCATACAAAAACCACTTTGATCCCAAGTAAATCAAATGCTTTGTGGAGAAGCAGCTGAGACACACACACACACACATTAGATTTATAGAAGCCGGCTCGTGAGCATCCTACAACCACGGCTGAGATGTATCACCTTAACAATAAGACTTCAACAGTACGCACAAGTATTTGTTTGCACTAAATGCCAAAGTTAATTTAAATGCAAATAAACTCCACGAAATACGTTTTCGGTTGTATTGCAAACGTAGGTCATCGTCTTTGGGATGGAAATAAGAGAACGACTGTTGTAAGAAAAGACATGGTCTTTCTGGAAATTGGGAAAGAAATAAAAACCGTTTGAAATAAATCCATCTAAAAAACCAATGATAATGTTATTAGTGAAGAAGAAATTGAATATAAAAATAATGTAAACAAAGGAATTGGCAATGACATAATTTAAATAAAGTAATATAGATGAGAGTCGGGTATCCCCGGCCAGAGTTAGTTTCAAACAATCCCGGGAACACAGGTAAACAAATAACCCGCCACAACGACCGCAGCGCCATTTAGCCGTACAATCTAATCAACCCGGACGCGACCGCCGAGCGAACAACACGTTACAATCGTTAATTTAACTGTGCCTATATTGTAATGTGCACCGTTTACATTTTGATCTCAGTCATTGTTTATAAAATGTAAGTACTTCACCATGATTTATTTATTATCCTTTTAAGATATTGATTCGAGTGTACATATAAGTTAGGTTAATAATTTAGGTTATCTTTATTGACATTGTTGATATTAAATAAAAGCATAGAATGTGGCGGTCGGGTAACCCCCATTTTTGAATGGAGAAATGATTACTTATTGTAATGTAATGTCAAAGCAAGTGTGTAAAATGTTGTTGTCTTTTGCAGAATCACTTTAAAATTGCCAAAAGTCAAGGGAAGAATTACACACAAAGGAAATTGGGATGAATATAAAATGAAACAGGCTATGCTATCTGTCCAGGAAAAAACGACATCTATGAGAGAAGCAGCTGAGAGATATAAGGTGCCTAGAGCAAATGAATTGCTCAAACAGTTGAGCCCTTTTCCTGATGCTTCTAAGAAACGACTTGCAGTGCGTTCCCGAAAAACACAAAAGAGTGAGATTCTGACATCTTCGCCGTTCAAAAACGCGCAGGTAGAGAAAAAGGCTGCAACCAATAAAAAAAAAGGCGGCAGTTAATAAAATAAAAACAAAGAAGAACATTCAAAGTTTGGCTCAGCAACAAAGAGACCAGGATACAGAATGCACCATTTGCGGAAAAACGTTCCAAGAATACTGGATCCAATGTCATAAATGCGAAAACTGGGCGCACAAAGCGTGTGTGGACATTGACCCTTCGGGGGAATACTAATTTTGTGATGTACGTAAGGCTAAAAAACGGCTTGGTCATCGTTAAATCTATGTCCAGGACTACCCTCCAAAAATAAATCCACTGAAAATTGAAGGCTGATTTCAATACGTGATATAAGCTAAGATAATGAACCTATCAGATTGTTACTTAATTACAGTTGTGAGAGATATGTTGTATTTCCATTCTAGTATAAAAATAAAGATCCTATTCTGTTGATTTTCAAAATGTCACGAGTTTTATTTATGTGGTCGGGGCTACCCGCCTCTCCCCTGCATTTTATGTGAAACAGGAAATGATCATCAGCATTTGCCGTAATAAAATTAAGTTTTTTTTAAACTACTCTAATTTATTTTACAATTTTGAGAACAGAATAATGGAAACTTAAAATGTTTTCTCATTTTCTTTTGTTTATAATTATTCCATACTTAAAAAAACTGAACAACTACTTTACTTTTTTTTCACATACTTCAGAGCCTAATATAACTTAATGTTTTGTTTCGATAATGTGTCATTGTACCCCACTGGCTGAAAATGCCGGTATCTTAGAATCATTGTAACATCGTAACAAGGAGTATACAAACCTTTGATCTCATTCGAGTGGATATCTTATATTTTCTGTTAAGTTTACAGGATTTAATTTTTAGTACTGAAATGCACCTTATACAAATTGACAGCATTATTCCAAGTTAGTAAAAAATATATTTGATACAAGAGCCCGGTGCTAAATAAAATATCATAAAACACTTCCACCGTATCGTTCATATTCTACTGCGATGTATTTCCTTCCCACGCAATACGCGGTATTCGTACAGAAACAACTGCACACGACTACAGACGCTCGCTCCTCATTGATAAGAAAGGCTGTCATCGTGTCACGTATTGTCACGTATTAACTGAACAAGCGACGGAAATTTAATTAATCTGGTTCATTGGAAATAAGTAGACGCACTGGAATACATTCCTGGAAATTCCCGAACCACTGATCAGTATGGCGCTACTGAATAACCACCACACTAATCGTGGGTCCGATCGAAGAGAAATTCCGGATAATTTTCAGCTTGTTTGCCATTGAAATTTCTCCAAGATATTTTTTCCTCCTGAAATACCATCTATCTCTGCGTCACTGCAAACGATAAGCCAAGTTTAAGTGAGAAGATACCTTCGTCCTTTAATAATACTGCTTGGGCACTGACTCGGCCGTACGTCTAGGAGAAACTACGGTCTATTTTACAGATACAGTTAAGGTATAAACCCAAATAATAAGAATAACAAGGCTGTAAATAAATAGTAGTAACTAACAAATAGGTTCTGAAATGTTGCATAATTAAAAGTATCAGTGAAAATGAAAATCCACACGTGGTTCTTGACTGAGGCAGCTTTGCATAAGGGCAAAAGGAGCCTGCCGTTAATCAGAGCCAGTTGCTCTACCCGAAACACTGACCTGTCTCCACGGCCAACCCGGGGAATAGATTACGTGAGACGAGATACAGGTGAAGAGGCAGTGGAGTAAGGAGGAAACGGAAGAGCCCCGAGAAAACACCCAGACCACGCCAGTGTCCGTCCTGAGATCGCACCAGGCATCTCATAGGTGGAAAACCAGGGACTTATCATGTAAGCCCACTGTGGTTCTGGAATTGTCAGTAGGCCTAGATTTAAGGGAAAATGAAACGCTGCGTATAAAGGTAACAGCCACAAGAACGGTGTGGACAATCTAGTTAAGCGACACATCCACGTACTTTAATCTATTGACGGTTTCTTCGCACTTTTTTTAATCAAACCTTTGAAAAATAACACCCCATGTAAGACGTTTTTGGTTGCTTCCCAAATATGTTATGTATCATCAGCGTTTTATAATTGCGTTAACGTAAAAGTAACTTATTTATCGTTGGTTAAACTTTTGCTTATATTTTATCTATAAATTACAATTTTTCATTTATAACTAACATAAACAAAGACAGGGGGAACATACGCGTGTTAATAATGCCTAGTAAGAAATAGTTCTTACGCAGAATATTATTACAATGGGTGCACACGAATGCGGCGCGTTGGCCCTCTGGTGTAATTTTCTAATCTTTGTGTGCATGAGGCGGAGGAATATAGTGGAAGTAGAACTGTAGCACAGCTTCAGAAAAGTTGGAAGTAACCGTAAACGGACTACAGTCTGGACCCCGAGAGTCCGACTTGTCACGTCTCGCACACCTACAATGTTTTCCGATGGCAACTTGAGCCGAACTGGACTCGCGAGACAGACTCGTGCGTTGACGAGCAACTTTAGCCAGACAGCGTTAAGATTGTTAGCCACGATAAATATGTTGTTTTATATTTGTACCACATGTTCGACTTGCAGTATGACCTGTGCTTCCTTTTTCTTCAGATAACATTTTTTCAGATCGCGTGGTTTTTTGCAAAATGACACGTCAAATTCAATATTTTTCAGTTTTTGTAATGCAAAAAAAAGAATAAATAAAACTATATGCATAATACTTAAGGACAACTGGAAGGTCTTGTCTTAATTAATTTTGAGGCGTGCTTAGTAAGAGCTATTTTACAAAAATCCGGGGCATTAACAAATAAAAAGTGCAAACATTTATTTATAATCAGCAATTATTTTTATGTTGCAGAAATATTTCCTTTAAAGATTTTACATATGTTTTGGAAAAACTCTTGGAACTTTCTTTCAGGGCGAATTATCTAATTTATACAAGTTAGTTGTAGTTAATTGTACATTTCAAAAACAGAAAATGTATGATTTGTAAATTTATTTATGCGAAAACTACGAGCTCAGTTTTTGTTTAGCGAAGAAAGACTAAAAATTTTTAATTGAAACAATATGAGAGAACAAATGTTTCCCGTGGCCAACTCACTTACTGTGGGACTTAGTGGTGCGGCCGAGAAACAAGCGCCTTCTAACACACAGGAAGACTTACGTTCCCATGAAGGCATGACATCGGGTAAAACATACAAATATGGCATAATAATACGATAATTAATCAAAATAATTCTTAAGCAAAAAGAAAGGATGGAATTTCTAGCAAATTTAAGACATGGCGCCTTGACCAATTTCATTGTTTTCTGTTTAAGTGTAAAATATATATTATAATTATGTTAACGATAACTGAATTTGTATTAAGAAGGGATTTGAATGTGTATCTTTGTGGGTAGATGTGTATGAGCACGTGTGTTTGCAATTAAAAATATCAAGAAACTGTCCACTTATTTTTTGTTTACGAAACTTAAAAAATGTACCCTTTAACCCTTCTGTCCAAGATACCAATAAATTTAGCATATTAACTTTAAAAAATTAAGTGTAAAGGAATGTAGGCTAACTAGGTAAAAAACTGCTTTCTTGTCCGGATGGTAAATTAATATAAATAATGGAAACAGTATCGTTCGCAGTGCATTACGAAGGAATATGACACATTTTAAAACCCCCTTAACATATAGACGAGAGAAATTTCTGAAAGAAAACTTTTTGTACAATCAGGGTGAATAAAAATATAATAATTCTAATTATTTTTAATTTCTAAGATATTTTTTTATGATTGGTGAATTTAAGTTTAGTGTTTTAATTCTTGGCATTATGTTTGTGTGTCTATCACTAACAAAGTTTTAGTTTAAGTTAAATTTATTTTTAAATCTATAAGTACATCTTAATTACTGTGGATAACTATCATGACAGTTTTGGTCCAATTACTCTCAAGCTTAAAAACATTAAAATATATGATTTTGTGATAACGTACTTCTTTAAAAACTATAAAATTAAATATTCCTACTCTTACCGAGCAGAAAAAAATAAATACAAATGACAAAGCAGAGTTGGTAGAATTAATAAATTATTAATGATAGATCAGAAGCGTTTTTCTTGTCTGCTAACAACACAACGTTGGACCAACAAAGTAATGTTTTTTTTTTTTGTGAAGTTACGTTGATATAATAGCCCTTTTATTAATTCTAGTGCTCTCAAGTAGACGGTACAAAGAGCACAAATCATATTAAAAACGCTTATGACCTATGGCCTTCTTACCTCCCAACAATTCTGCGAATAATCAAGTTCTGTCCTGTGGTGTAATATTTTATCTCGTAAATTGTTATAAATTTTTATTAAATCATTTTTTGGTTGTACTCTGATGACATCTGAACTAAGCATACACAGGCTGTCACCATGAAGCCTGCTTTAAGTACGTGTTTCTGTTCATTACACCTGTGCATGATTGTTTCGTTGATAATATTTTCTTCTCATGTTGTGATTTGATTTTTTTTTTGGTATTATTTATTTTTCATTATAGGAAACGGAAAATTTCCAAATAAATTCAAAATTAAATTTTGTAACACTATACTGCTAACGTTAGTTCTACCTCAGAATAACATTTACATAGACCTGCATTAGCCCAACTATAATTTGCTTAACTTACCTAGTAATATACAAGGAAATAAAATATGCCTTAACACAAACCAAACAGCTGACGCCAGGCGAAAAGTTGGAGGTGGTGCTACCGCTCACAACTGTTTAAAATTGTTTTCTAACTCAGTTTATGTATGCATTCTGAACAAACCGTATAGGAAAAGACAGCAAGAGAAATGCCCTTGCAGTCAAGCTATTTTGGGCCCTTGAAGCATAGCAACGATAAGGACGACAATGACACGTAAACTAAATGCTTAATCGTATTTATGCAAGATGCAGTTAATGTGAGACGGGAGCACCCGGGAGAAACCCATCCACCTCCTGACAGGGTCCAAGCCTCTTCCTCCATCCCTGACATTCATATCGAAATGAAGACTTAAAACTTGCGCAGATATCAAATATATTGAAAAATCAAGTAAAACCCATCCCACAGGAACAAATGACCAAAACTCCCTAGTTAAGGGCTATCTATTTTTCCTTTATTTTTTCAAAATGCCCCAAAAATCTACACATACGAAATAATATTAAAAACCTTTTAAACAATTTTAAGTGATTAAGATAGAATTTACACACTTGAATAATACTGGATTTAAAAGTTTGCAATTAACTCCCCAAATATCACATAATTACAATAAATTTCCCAATAATTAACAGAGTTCACGTATCTTATTTAGTGTTCCCTCTGTGACCCCCCCCCCCCCTTCATAACCTTATGTTCTCACTCTACCAGTTGTCAGGGACCGCTATAAGTATGTGGAAAGCTTCCAGAGTTCATTACGCCGGGCGTTTCGGAAACTCCCAGAAGGTTAACGTCGATTTCTTGCTAGCGAGAATTCAAATCCCGGTGACGTAACTGGAACGTCGTGCCATCGCCAGGCAACGCAGACCAAGTGTCGAGGATGGGACATAGGGTGTTCAGAGGTATTGTCTGGGGGGGGGGCGCTCCTCGGCCCCTCGCACAGTGTGTAATTTTGGAATTATAGACGGAAAAAATTCTTATTTGAATGTGTAAAATGGCTGGGTCAATATTTAAAACCATTTTTTACTAAAACAAGTAAAAAAATATACATGTAAAGTAATTTTTTATTATTGTCAGATGAAATAAAAATTTATTGAACTTCTGGTATGTTAACAAAATATTTGTAACTGGCAATATCGCTTCACAAAGATTGTGGTTATGCTTTAACATGTGATAAAAAAATAGTTAAAATATATTTAATTAACGATATTTATCTTTGCAAAGTTTATAATTAAACAGACAAACAATTAGTCACTATCACTGAAGACACTGTTGCATCTGATGAGTTTTGCTCGATTGAGTTGGCGGAATTTTCCTCTGGTGTTGGCGTATCCATTTCTAATATAAGTTCCATTTCTTGACTAGCTTTGTTTTTTTATATTTTTGGAAACTTCCATAAATTCGATAAATCGGGGTCTGATTTAATAAGCTCTCTATTCAACTGGGCCGTGTTTGTACCTACTTTGGAAGTTTTCCGTGTAAATCTGTCTCTCAGCGGCCTATTAAGATTATTTCTCGCTTCTTGGGCTTATTCTGAATACTAACCGATAGGCAGGATAAATGCTTCAATTATGTCTCTCTCATGGAATAAAGTTTTGTGGAGGCTTACAGGCATTAAATACCAACTGTAACTTTGGAGGTACAGCTGCTGGGTATCTTAAAAGAATATTTCAAACTTCTCGGAATTAATTTTATGTTCACAATTTATACATTCGAGTATAACCCCTAAACGCTTAATTCACTGCAGGTTCAGTCCAGTTATTTCTGCAGACTTCTCGGGGTTCCTATAAAACGTTCGGGCTATGACTTGTCATTTGTGTTGCAACTTTGCTGCTTACCTGAGCTACTTGTTTTCCTTTTTAATACCTTGACGCGTGAAGAGTACATAGTGTAGGATTGCGCTGTATTCACACCCTAAGAGGTATCCATAGGACACGCGGGGAAGAACCCAAGCGAGAGAAAAACAGGGCAAGTCCCGAAAAATAGCTGACATAAGCCCTCGGCGAAAGAATCAAGGGAACCCCCTACGAGATTAGTGCAGGCACAGCTCCCAGGAATCCCCGAGATGCTTGCTGCACCCCACCCTCCACCCCAGTGGAGGGTGCGAACAGCTGAGGAGACACGAAATCCTACACAAAAAACGCGCGAGGTACAGGAGGGAATTCCCGATTTCTCTGGCGACAAACTGCTGACAGCCAATTTGAATATATCGGGAGATGGGTTAAATTCGGGGGCAGCGAAGAAACGAGCCAGTTGTCATCAGACAGTCGCAGTCACTCAGTTGTGATCAGACAGTCGTGGACGAGGAGTTGTTCGGCAGCCGCGATGCGAAACAGAGAAGGCAGTTAGGCGAGAGGCAGTCGTATCACCAGGCCGGAGTTCGTACGCGACCTAGGCAGTAATGTACAATCAGTTGTTCAACCGAGACGGGAGTTGTTCGGCGGTACAGCCGCGAGACGAGATAGAAGCAGCTGAAATGGGAGAAACAGACAAAGGAGTAATCAGTCGAGTGACGAGAGTAGTGCCGAGAATATGAGTACATTCCCGGAGACGAGTGGTAGCCCCAGTCCGAGAGGTGCCATTCCCCGAGAAGTCGCAGTCGTGCACCGGATGGCGACGAGGCGAGCAGTCATTGAGTCAATAGTAACGTCACCGAGGAGAGAACCCAGGAACAGCTGAAACTTCATGTGTAAGTTCCCGAGACAAACACAGTAAAAGTACCGACAACTTAGGAGTTCATTTCCAAAAACGTAGTGGCAGTTTCCGCAGTGAGGATTTGTAGAAACGCGAGCCGGAAGCAGGACGAGGACGACACACTCTCCAACCAGGAACATCAGCCGGGGTCACAGGAAAAGTGGAAGTCCAGGGAAACCAATCCTGGACTTCCTAGAGAGTCCGTCAAAGCTGCAGGAAGGAGCCAGCTGAGTACAGCACGCCAACGAGAGCCAGTTCGAGGGCCTGAACCAGGGCCACCCAACTCACCATGTCTCAGCTACCAATGAAGGCAACTCGCCAAAAGCCGCAGTCGCAGATAAGTACAGAAATGTCTCTCTTCAACAATCTTCCCCGACGCATAGTATTCAGCCCACCAGCCCTTCAGGCTACGATTAGTAAGGGGGCTGAGTCTCGCCAGTGTGTGTAAATACCTATGTGACCGTCTGATCAATAAAATCCTGGTGTGTTAAATAACGGAAAATATGAGTATTTGTTTACCACTAACCCAAAAACCACAGGTGCCCTCAGTCTGTACCAATAAAATTTAACCATATAAACTACTGGCCACCACCCTGTATAACTCAGGTGGCCTAGTAGCGACAACCATTTGTTTACTTTCAGAGCCCCTTGGTTTCCATTTTCTATGTCTAGGCGGTATGAAATGTGGAGCATGNCTCAGGTGGCCTAGTAGCGACAACCATTTGTTTACTTTCAGAGCCCCTTGGTTTCCATTTTCTATGTCTAGGCGGTATGAAATGTGGAGCATGCATCCAAACAGTCTCATTCATGATGAAGGGGTGATATACCGAAGGAAAGGAATTCTCTGTTTTCTGCCTTTCTCAAAATGGCTTTTATATAATTCATTTATGTGA
>NQII01004988.1:0-37931 GCA_002778355.1 Clitarchus hookeri | reverse complement strand
CCCAAGAGTAACACGTTCGGTGGATGAAAATGGCGACACTGCATTACATACTTTACCTTCTACCATGAAAAATATCAAAATCGACTTTACAGAAATGTCTATTTTGTCAATTTTATATTTTGTTGGGTTCAAGTGATTTTATTTGAGATGTTACTTTATCTACTTCCATGTTAACTTAATTGGCAGATTCTTTCGCAAACATAAGTTTGATAGGGCGGCAATACTCCGTGAAAGAAGGAACGGGGTTTTTCCAAACGATATTTTTGGAGTAGTCTTTACCACAATAAATCTGCAAAGGAACTATGTAAATGCTAAATAAGCATTTGTCACTGAGATGATCTTGAGAGAACTTTTGTTTGTACGAGTATGTACTTTGTTCTGAACCGTCACATCCGCATTTCATGACGATAATATCGGCATGTTTGCATTCTCTCGCTAACCTCTTCATTTGGAAAAATACTCGTAACCGTGCGGTCAAGGAGTGACTGGGGTGGTATTTCTGTTTATATTTCGGTTACGTTGACACCTTGGAGGTAGTATAGCTTTTCAGCTTCTTTAACTCTGTAGAAGGGGGATATAATTTGCAATTTAAGTTTTCAGCTTGTTCACGTATCCGCAAATACTGACGAGTAGACAAACTAGTATCCACAATTACGCAAGTGCTTGTCCTTCAGATAAAGACCCTGGCGTTTGAAGTCAAGACATCCAAGCCTTTTTGAAAGTCGTTCCTTTACTCGGAGAAAGAGTAGAGAGTTATTTTACTATTGCAGCAGAATTTCTTCTGACTTCTTTTCTTAACTTTGCAGGAGCGGTTGCACTTTTAACAATTTACTCCAAGAGCCACAATCCCGAAAGGCATACCTGGCCGACAAAGTCCCGTATCAGAACTACACGTCGTACTAGGGACAGCCTGGCAGGCGTCCTCGAAATACGGAAAATAATGTTCTCTTGGAGCCAATAGGAATTAAATTGAAGAAAGCGCCGTCGATGCCTTCCAACTTTTTCCCACTTAATGTTAACTTCATGAAAAAAAAAAATTACTTACTTTCGAGGCACTTGAAATCACTTGCAGAATGTATAATGTTTCCTATTACTTCCAGAACATGAACAATTAATTCATCCAGCTTTGATTTCTTCGGCTTTTCTCCAAAATGTGCCACCCGGAAATCCGATGCAACATTCTGAAAAGATTAAATAAATGCCACCAGTTCGCAAGTATTCGTAACTTTTTTTTCCTAATTTAGATTATCTAGCGTTCTAGATTTAAAACCTACATAAACACAACGTTCAACTAAGCGAAACTCTATACTAAAGTCTAATAGTATTTGCAATAATAACATTTTACTCACCTCTTCAAAAGGCTGTTGCTCAACAGGAGAAAAAAATTTTTATATAGTACAAGCACTATAAAATAGAGGAAACTGTAAACAATAGTATATCATATTACATAAAGCTCTGCATATTACCGTATGTGTACACAGGTGACGCGCACAATCTGTACTGAGGCTAGGGAGTCTCTGCTATGACGGACTCGTGCAAGTTAGTACACTACAGCCCACCGTGCGTGTATGTAGGCTACAAAACTACGTTATCATACACTGTGGACATTCAACTATTGAAATATAAAACAGACTGGGATATCTGGGAAAGTTTAAAATGTTAATGTTGTCTGCCTAGATTGCCAAAATCACACACTGTGCGCAGTCCAGTTTTGCAAGGTAGGCCACAAGGTCCTCTTGTGCTAGGTAGGCCGGCCCACGCTTGCCGCCCCTCATCACGGGACGTCGACAGGTTTGTTGGCTCACACCATTACCGACACCCTGCTAGGACTTGCAACCCAGCAGCGTCCTAGCACGCGGTGTTTTAGGCACACAGTCACAACTGGCGACCAGCCTTACAGTCTCACTGCCACGCGAGTGAATCTAGAGAGCTCCCACTTTACTGCAGGCAAAACAACACAGGGTGTTCTGCAAATTTATATTGCTTAACATTTCGCTCGACTAATGGGGGCTGTGGTGGTGGAGCAGTCAGATTACTCGCCTTCCGGCAAGGCGAACAGGGCTGGAGTCCCAGCGGGGTTATCCTGATTTTCGCAGATTGAAAACATGGCGGACGTTGACACTGACGGTTTGGTTTTCTCGGGGCTCTCCTGTTTCCCCCGCCTCTGCATTCTGCCATGCTACATCATCAGTTTAAATATTCCCCAACAGCAGTCAAGACCTAGGCGTTAGGCGCCGCCGACCAAACCTCTCAACTCAACCAACAACTCTCAAGAAAAACGACTCCAACGTACTTAAGGCTGTTTCGCTCGCTCGAGGCATCGCAATGAGACAACAATGGCACGTAAACCAATTGTCTCATCACGTCTATGCAAGAGACACTTAACTGGCGTGCAGAGATGCAGTCACGTTGCCATGGAAATCTACTTCGAGTTATCCATCGCTTTATTGTGTGGAATTCAAACGAAAATCTTCGTGAGGCGATTCCTTATTGAAAATTTGAGTCACTTTCTTACAAAAAAACTTAATGTTAAGAAAAATATAAGCCCTTGAAAATCTAATTTTAAACGGCATTTTTGCAAAATATTGGAAACGAAGTGAAATTACAATTCTTAGAGCATTGTTAAATAAGACTAATATCTTCATCTTTAGAGCGACATTTCATTAATACCTGCAATAATAATAATAATAACAGGGGTGGCCACCCTTATATTGCAGGAAAGTTTTATACAGTTAGTATTTAAGAAAGTTTGATTACGGCTTCTTGAGCATTGTGATTGTTAAGAACAAGACGTTACCGATATACATATTGAGCCTACTTTTCTCTACGTGGATGCAAATAATATTGACGAACCTCTTAATAGTTTCAATTGAATATGTGATCCTTGACGTCTCGTTGGCATCGATATCATGGCATACTGAAGCACTACTTGTGTGCACAATTTGGTGGGAATCGGTTGATTGGTCCCCGACATATTGCTTGAAGCTCAATTTTCTCATGCGGTGCTATCTTCATTAATAGAGAATAAAACAGTTATGTATTGGCACATTCTATGATTGTCATAAATACTGCTTTATGTTAAGTTTCATTGAAATAGTTTGAGACATATGACATACTAAGCGAAAATATTTACATGGTTGTTATTGTTAATATATGTGGCTACCTCCTTAAGTCGTAAAAATTTAGATGGGGTACAAATATATAACTGGTCGCCTTAATTTCGAATATCAGCTACATTTTTTCTCAGAGATAACACTCAAAGGTTTTTCTTATTGCACTATATTTAAAAATGGAGGATAAATGAGCTTATGTATCAGGCCTAGGTAATTAGAAGCTGCCGTAGATACTACCATAACACAATGTTAAGTTTAATATGGTTACATTGTTTCGTAGATATATAAAAATTAGATAATTATTAGTATGGCCGCCATTTTAATAATAAGCGCCATACCCATTTAGATAGCATATATTAACATACCCTATTATAGTGTTACTTTTGTTTCAAATTTGGTAGGAACTGGTTTTGCAGTTCCCGTGATATGGTGTAAAAGGATAATTTTTTCATGTTGCAATATCTTTCAAAATGGCAGATTAAAAGAATTGTGGCTTTCTTAATTCAATGGTTACAAAATTCACTATCAACATACTAATTTTGTTTTAAATAGGTTAACTCGTCATCCAGATAACATTGTGTCGAAAAATTTTAAAATTTCCGCCGTAATCGAAAAATTTAGTCAATTTAGATCCAGTGCGCACAATTGTGTACACTATGCACGTTTAGGTTTTCTTATCTGCAGTGCACATTGCAAAGCTCAGTGACCAATGAAATCACAGGCTGTTCACGATAAAGTGAGCACTTTCGTGGCCAGAGCTATTTCTTCCTTTCAGACATTTCTTATCGCTAACCATATATATATATATATATATATATATATATTCCTACGTAAGTAATAAAGACAGTGTGTATATTCCACTACACTTGGAAGTTAACATCTAAGGCTATAATTAAATACATTTGTTGACTATTATTCCAAATGATAGGGCTTTCAAAAGTTCTCACTTTACCGTGAATAGCCTATACCTGTGGGTAAATAATTCGCAAACCGTCTTACTGATCTAGGTCATAAGTGATTGGTATAACTGACAAGCACCAAAACTGTCGCTTGGTAGAAAGTGTTTATACTGGTGTCTGAAGGGCCAATTTACTACTTNGAAAGGGTTAGAAGTCTTCAGTTAGTTACGAAATACTACAAGTGGGTCGAGCTTGGTGAAATTCGGTTTTATGTTTGAACAGTGATTATGAAGGTAGGGCATGCATTTCCGGACACACATACGGGTCGTCTCCGTGTACATTCACATACAAAACGTCCGGCGGCAGCGGTACTGTTCCAGGCGCTTGTCGCCTAAGACAACACGCAGCTTCGCATTTATATATGTATTAATTTTGGTTGTCTGTAAAGTCGGTTTACTGACGATAGTTGAACGTGACAACGTCTTAAGAAAATACTGATGGAATGGTAGCATTTTTCAAAAGAAAATTTTAATTTCATTTGTTTAATAGATTTGTATGTATATAGAGAAGGAGGTAATTGGAAATCACAATGAAATTGATCAAGTGAGATTTATTTGTACGCATAAATACAATTATGTCAATTTTTTTTTTTCAATTTAATAGTTTTTACAAGTATAAATGTGCGTTGAGCAATTGTTTTACAACTTTTAAACATGTGTAATATTTAATTTCTTACAATCTGTGTTATTCTGTTGAGAATAGGACGATGATAGGAAAAGTAGGAAATGAAAGGGAGTGTTTCGAGTTTAATGTGTCTTGAAAAAGTCAAATCGATGGTGGTGCCTCCTAGTGTTGTTGAGTTATTAACGTCTGATGCACAATCGACATTAAACATGTCTTTCATGAATTTGATGAATGTTTTTTCGCTCGTTCCGCGCTCTCGCTTGCACTTCAAGCCTTACATGGAACGCCTCAGAGCGAGGTAACGCCGCATGAGTCATGTTTTTTCGTGCGTGCAGCCGGCTCTATCGAATTATAAGACGTTGTCACGTCAAAATTAAATTAAATTATTTGGTGTTCAGGGGTTTATATATCCCGCAATATTCAGTTTAGGTAGAAAGTGTCCTTTACATGTTTCACTTATTTTTGGGTGAGGAATCACTTCACGAAGGTTATAGGTCAAATTCTGCCTCACACTTTACATATACGTGTATATATATATATATATATATATATATATATATACATATACACATATACGTATAAACATACATAAACAAGAATGCACTACTTCTAATTTCCTTTCTCAAATTAACAACCCTTTATCGCCCTGACAACAATATAAAGCAATTTTAAATAAAATAATACAATCCAACTAACGATTGAGTAAAGAACACTTATATTCACGTCGAAGCAATAATGCTAATAAGAATGATTTCCGTAGGCAGGGGCGCAGAAGGACGCCGAGAACGTGTCTAATAGAGGACAGACTTGTAAAGCTGCACACGCCGTCTGCACGACAGGTAGTTAACCTGCCGACGCCTCACGGCGACCTCTCAAGGAAATAACTGCGATCACGTGTTGTTTCTCGTAGACTGGCGAGTCACAAGCGTTGAGGAGAACGTGCCGGCGTCTGCTGCTCGCTGGCGAGTGTACGTCTCTCCGCGCTATCCTCACACTTTCTGAACGTACCCTTCGAAACATTATCCCATGTATGGCGCGTTAAGTTGTCAAAATGTGTCAAGTTTCACAAGCGTTATATACTTACGTTTACATGCACGTAACTTACTTTTGGTTACATAGCTCATTAACTTGTATGGTCCTTACACATTATAGTATTCCATTTATAATAATACTAATAAAAACAGAGAGAAAATATCTGTGTTGGTAATGCCTTCACGTAAAGAGATATTAAAGTGAGTGCACAAAAATGAGGTGCGTTATCCCTTTGGTGTTATTTTCTACCCCCGGTTAAGCTTTAATTGCATGAGGCGGAGAAACAGCTTGGAAGTATAAATTTAGCAGGGCTTCAGGAAAGTTGGAAGTGACCATAGACGGACTATACCTGCCGACGTGCTGATCCAGAAGTGAATTCGTTCCCTTCACGAGCGGTTACTTAAAACCCCTGCCTGTTTAATGCACTTTGAGAACAACTACCCCACTGCCAAATTTAATTTCCGTGCATGATTCACAAGTTAGAAAATTACCTGGTGAAACATTCATAAAATGTTCTTATCGACAGAATTAGATTATATAAAAAAAAATACGTTTAAAAATCTGTCAATATTGTAAAACTTCTTTTTAAATCTACTACTTTTGTAACTAAAATTATACTTTAAAATTGGCATAGTTAATGTTTTAGTAGAACGCATTGCAGGAATAAATTTCAACAATCGGGCGAATTTTGTGTGTTGTTTACATTTAAAACGCTAATTTTTGTTTTACCAAACATTTTCTGCACAATGAAATTAAGGGCATTTGATACTTAAATTATTTTATATAATACAGGGCAGTCGTGGTGATATTTTTAATTAATTAATCAGCTTAAAACATAATTTTTGCTCCCTTGTGTTATTCTTAATTTTAAAGTTTTATGGGGGCGGGAATTTCAACAACACGTAGAAACATTCTTAATACATATTTATTTCTATATTATTCTTTGTATTTAATAGTTTGGAAAATAATTGTTCACAAAATATATTAACATAACCCTAAAACTGAAAAAATTCTAAGAAGTTAGCTGCGATACCATCGTGGTACATAATTACAATCTAAATGTGTCGCATGTTCAGTAGAAATACATTTCAGGTATGTACCAAACACAAACAACTACAACAGTACTTAATTAAGCTTACTTAATTAAATGTTACTCTAGCTTCCCATAGCATGCAAGCTGGCATCGCAAATCTGGATTGATCCATTGAACTCCATCTACGAAGAAAGCATGCTGTTTTCTACAGCGTGTTCGTGACTGCGTACTTACTTCCTCGTCGCTGTAGAATCTTTGCCCCATTGAGAATTTATTTAGTCCGCAAATACAAACGTTCACATGATAATCTATCTGGACTATAGGTGCCTGGTCAGGACAAAGCAAGTNTATAGGTGCCTGGTCAGGACAAAGTAAGTAAGCATTCCGCTCGAACTTCGCGAAATATTCGTCACCAGTAAAGAAGAGTCGTCCGCGACACGCACTTTGTACCATATACTGTGACAATTATCCAGCAAATATCCACGGGCTTGCATCCCTCAACTGTTAGAATCTGAATTACCGCTTGCCGATTATGCTTAAGAGGTTTGCTATAGTATTCGCGGTTTCTTCACACTTTTGTAATAAAATCTTTTAAAAAAAAATCACACCTTGTATTCCATATTTGGTTCTTTCCTAAATATGTCATGTATCACAGGCGTTTTATACTTCCGTTAACAAGAAAGTACCTTCTTTTTGGTTAAATTGAACTTATACATACATTTTATCCTTAAATGATATTTAACTTATAATTAATAACAGTGAAACTAGAGAGGCAATAAGTGTATTGGTAATGCCTATTTATAAATGTTCTTATGCAAAACATATTGAAGAGAGTGCGCTGACTCTGTGGTGGGATTTTCTAAACTCAGTTAAGCTTTGTTTGCATGGGTCGGAGAAATATCCTCGAAGTAGAAATTTAGCAGGGCTTCAGAAAGTTGGAAGTAACCGTGAATAGAGTATACCATAACAGCCATCTTCGCATACTGCCTAGATCTTAATGAAGAGCCACGTGGTAAATGTAAGAACATTGCGCATGCGCCACACATACAGCTACAACTTGGTATCCGCGTTTCAAAACTCTACCGTCTACTCACTACGTCTTGACTTGATAAACAACTAACTTGACTAATGGCTGCGAAACACGAAACTAATTTTATGAGAAGAAACACAATTTATGCCTGCTACAATTAGTTTTTTGCTTCTTTTTAGCAAACTTTACGAAGGAAAGTAAGTCTTATAAGATCAATTTCCTCTCCGAGTGCCTGTGTGTTTGTGTGTGTACTCCACCTCCTTAAATTTTCAACGCACAACCCGAAATTCTTCAAACTCCGTACACATATTATACACAGAGGTGACAAAATTCATCAAATAGCAATATGGAAATATACAGATGGCAGTAGTATCGCGTACAAAATGTATAAATAGGTTGGGCTTTCATTTCTAGTCAAGTGATTCATGTGAAAAGGTTTCTGACGTGATTATGGCCGCACGACGGGAATTAACAGACTTTGAACGGGGAATGGTGGTTGGAGCTAGACGCACGAGACATTCCATTTCGGAAATGGTTAGGGAATTCAACATTCCGAGATCCAGTCTCAAGAGTGTGCCGAGAATACCTCATTTCAGGCATAACCTCCCACCATGGACAACGCAGTGGCCGACCGCCTGCACTTACCGTGGCTTGGTCAGATGAGTCCCGATTTCAGTTGGTAAGAGCAGATGGTAGGGTTCGAGTGTGGCGCAGACCCCACGAATCCATGGACCCAAGTTGTCAACAAGGAACAGTGCAAGCTGGTGGTGTCTCCATAATGATGTGGACTGTTTTTAAATGGAATGGACTGGGTCCTCTGGTCTAAATGAACCGATCATTGACTGGAAAGGGTTATGTTCAGCTACTTGGAGACCACTTGAAGCCATTCATGGATTTCATGTACCCGAACAACGATGGAATTGTTATGGATGACAATGCACCATGTCACCGGGCCACAACTTTTCGCTATTGGTTTGAATAACATTCTGGACAATTCCAGCAAATGATTTGGTCACCAAGATCGCCTGACATGAATCCCATCGAACATTTATGGAACATAATCGTTCGTGCACAAACTCCTGCACCGGCAACACTTTCGCAATTATGGACGTCTATAGAGGCAGTATGGCTCAATATGTTTGCCGGGGACTTCCAACGACTTGTTGAGTCCATGCCACGTCGAGTTGCTGCACTTCGCTGGGCAAAAAGGTCTGACACGATATTAGGAGGTATCCCATGACTTTTGTCGCCTCAATGTATATAGTAAGGACGCCTGAATTTTTGGTTTTCGACCATGCCGCGTACTAACTTAAAAAATTAAATTGATTGTCATGTTTCAGGAACATTTCGTCCAATTTAAACAACATTTCGTATGTCCGCAGTGCATCATATAAGCATTGAATTTAGATAAGCCTATAGTTATTGGTCCTCCATTATGGAAGATGGGTCCACAGGAAAAATAAACCCTTTACGTTATATTTCGAAAACTACTCAATCAATACTCGCCAGATTTGGTAACTAAGTAAAACTATAGCAGGCCTCGTAAAAGTATGACATTTTAATTGATTATGTACTTGTTTTCAAAATGGTGGCCATACAAATATTTTAATTTAATTTTGCGTATCTACCATACCGTTCAACCAATTCCGACCAAAGTTTGTATGCTGAAAGTATCTACCACACGTATCATATATGACAACACATAGCCACTTTCGTCAGCCATATTGTAAGAGAGCGTCATGCCAATTCATAAAGTTTTTTGTCATACCTATAAAAACAATCGGCTGAATTCTTCCATATTTGGCAAACGAGTAGTACTGCAGCATGTGATATAACATGTATGTTTTAAGTTGGCAAGGCACCTATTTTCATAATGGCGACCATACAACCAATTCAGTTTATTATGCTATATCATCGAAACCATGAAATTTATTACAACTCAACTTTGTATGTTGTCAGTATATACTGAAGCCATCAAATGTATTTACACAATCTCTTTTGTCAGCCATTGTGTAAAATAGCATAACATGACCAATTTACATTTTATTGTCATCTCCGGGAATACCATCAGATTGTATTTGACAAACAAGTAGCTCTATGGCAGGCCATGTAAATTCGTATGTCTTCAGTTGGTCACACACTTATTTTCGAAATGGTGGCCATGTAAACATTTATCTCAGTAAATTAAATATATGGATATACGAAACAAATATCAACTTAACTATGTTTGCCAGCAGTATTTATTAAAACTATCATATCTGTCTATATAGAGCCTAATTTCTCCGTCATTTTTTAGATAGTCTTATGAAAAAATTAAGTTTCTAAGTGATNGGGGGGGGGGGGGTAAGCAAACGATTCCCGCCAGATTTTGCGGAAACAATTGCACTGTGGTAGTGCATATTAATTTATATGGTTTAAGTGTGCCAGACACTTATTTTTAGAATGGCAACTATAACAACATTGCCAACGCAGCTACTTCATCTCACTTTTTATTAGTTATAATTGGAAATTATATGTTATAATCAACAGATAAAACATGAGTTCATTACATATTTAGGAAACAACCAAACACGTCATAAAAGGGGTGATTTTTCAAAGGTTTGATTCAAAAAAATTCTAAGATATTGCGAATAGGCTATAGTCGAACGATGTCCGTGGCGAAGTAATTTAAAAACCTAACAGATGCTGGAAATGCTGTGATTACTTTCACGCCCAGCGTCAGGGATATCTGAAGTACAGGTAGGATAGAACGGGCTAATTCAGATAGCGGGGCATTTTGTTGTTAAATGCCGCAGAAGGAAGGTTCAAGTGTTGTTATTAGTGTGCGATTTGTTTCGTATAAGTGCTGGTGTCCCGAAGAAAGCGACATATTTCTCTCTTATTGAGGGTAAAGCCGCTTTTACACCGACTGTTAACAACAAATGTTAATAACTTTTGTTACCATCAACGTGTTGGCAACAAAAGTTATAAACATTTATTGTTAACAGTTGGTGTAAACGCGGCTTTAATGGATGCTGGTACCATGACCCCAGTTTGAAATTTACTTTTGTTAATAAAATTGTGACTGCATTACCTGAGTTGGCTGCAAGATGTCAAGTGTGGAGGAAGTTGTAAANTTTACTTTTGTTAATAAAATTGTGACTGCATTACCTGAGTTGGCTGCAAGATGTCAAGTGTGGAGGAAGTTGTAAATGTTCCGGCAGCACGAGTCATTTTGGCGAAAGAGAGAAGACCAAGAAGGTTCTGGGCGAGACCTTCTCTGCGGGCAAGAGTAAGATATAGTGGAAGTGACTTTTTAAGTGACTTGAATGAAGATGATATTGAGCGTATCTCAGGTGAAATAAGGTGTAATGGAAGCTTTGAAAACTTTTTGAGAATGGCTAGTTGTGACTTTGAATTTTTAATATCAATGATAGGACATAAAATTGGCAAGCATGATACTAATTACAGAAAAGCTATTACAGTAAATTAAAATCTTGCAATGACCTTGCGTTTTTTAGCTACTGGAGACTCATAAACAAGCTTAAGTTACTAANTACAGTAAATTAAAATCTTGCAATGACCTTGCGTTTTTTAGCTACTGGAGACTCATAAACAAGCTTAAGTTACTAAGATTTCAAAAGTAACAATGTCATTGTTTGTACCTGAAGTGTGTGAGGCTTTGATCGATTTGCTGAAAGAAAACATAAAAGTAAGTAATTGTTTTAAATATGTTCTTCAAATATGAACATAGTTCAGCCTTGAGTAGACGGGCGGAGAGAACAGTAAAAAATACTCGGCCGAACATGCAAGTGTGCCAACACTCTACGCTGATAATTTTCGATTTTCCAAAGCTGTAAACCCGGCAGAGCACTCTACTGTTTACTCGACACATGTAAACAAGGATTTTATACAAGGTTATTGATAGGGTGACTATGCAAGGTTGTAAATAAATACCGGAACTGTTCCAAAACAAGAAGAAGTACTTAATTCTTTATAGATATGTTCCTCGTTATTTAACACTTCGTTGGCTTCCTTTTCATCCCCCAAACCCATGTCCTCAACAAAACCGAGAGCGCTCACGTTCGAGAATAACTCGTCTGTAGGGTCTTCACGCACTGNCCCAAACCCATGTCCTCAACAAAACCGAGAGCGCTCACGTTCGAGAATAACTCGTCTGTAGGGTCTTCACGCACTGTAGGATCTCGTCTGTAGGGTCTTCACGCACTGAAGGATCTCGTCTGTAGGGTCTTCACGCACTGTAGGATCTCGGATGTAGTAACTTAATGACGATGCACGAGGATGCCTCGAAGTTGAGCAAGATGACACATTGGTGTTAAATTTTTTAGTGAATTAGGAAATTTCCATCTTAAACAAAATTTTGTTTATTCGGTGCTTTACAATAATCTGACTACGCACATCTGTTATTTTACGCATGCGACATTCTCACCAAATACATCGAAGTCATATTTTTTTTCCTTTTACTACCTATTTGTTTTATGACATAATAAGCCTCTTTGGCCATAGGGTTATACTTCCGTTTACTCGTTCGCTTCAGGACGTTAGCAGGAGGAGATGGGTTCGGGGTGTATTTTTCGGAGACATTCCGGCAGCCAGTCTGAACCATTTCCTTAACTTGTTCACTGTCAGGGTTTTCTTCTGTGGAGTCCGCTTGAAAACGAAGTCATAATACGTGACTTGTAACCAACACGGACACTCACATACATACACGCACGTGTGCACGAATGTGTGTATAGTATAACAATGTGTATATAATAAACAAGTAGGGACGCAGTACGCAGGCAGTGACAGCAGCGCTTGTAATTTCGTAAATTAAACATATGTTTTTATTGCACTCTACATATAGCTGTTAAGAATACGTTTTTGTTTTCAGGTTCCGTCAACAAAAGAAGAGTGGTTGCATCACGCCAACGAGTATTATCGTCTGTGGAACTTCCCCCATTGCATTGGGAGCATGGATGGGAAGCACGTGACTGTGAGCGCCTATGCACACAGGAAGCAATTACTTTAATTACAAGGGGATTTCCAGCATAATTTTGCTAGCCGTTGTCGGTGCTAGTTATTGGTCCACGTACTTTTCGGTTGGATTTCAAGGATGATTATCGGACGGTGGAGTATTTGCTCAGAGCACCTTAAAACAGCTGTTGGGGAACTCCAGCTCGAACATTCCGAAGAACAGTTGCTTGCCTTGAAGAAACTTTCCTGTTACCTACGTATTGTTAGCCGATGATGCCTTTCCCTTGCAACCATTTATTATGAAACAGTTTCCTGGTCTTCACTGCAAGGGCAGCAATGAACGTATTTACAATTATAGACACTGCAGAGCACGCAGGGCTGTTGCAAATGTTTTCGGCATATTGTCTGTGGTATTCAGAGTCCTTCGAAAACCACTCTTACTCGGGTCTGAAAACGCTGAAATAGTAGTGTTGGTCTGTACGCATCTACACAAATTTCTACGTCGAAGTAAATCGTCAAGTGTATCATACACTTGCGGGAACATTTGACTATGAAGACAGTACATCAGCAATATTATTCCCTGGTCAGTGACGGGTAGATGGTATGCCTACAGGAACACTACTTCATTTAAAACGAGTGCCAAAGAAACCTTCTCAGCTTAAAAAAAGTACGAGAGGAATTCAGTGCTTATTTCAACATCTCTGAAGGCTCAGTTCCATGGCAAAAAAAATATACGAAAAAGAAAACCTTGCGGTGGGGTATCTAAGAATGGTTTTCATGTGTCGTATTTAATAAACGTTGTTTTGTATACGAGCATTGTTCTTACCTGGTGCCTTAAAAAGGCGTAAGTCTATTTACCGAAATAGGCCTGCATTTGTCTCCCACAGTGCCTATTGTATATAGGCCTACATTGATACATGCAAACCATCGCCAGATAAGACATTATTTTTCATTTTAAGCAATTACGCACCATTATACATGTCGCACAGTTTTAATAACCGGAATAAAATACAGAAATTAAACATTTATTTATAATGTGGGTTTATAGTTTGTGGCAGCCCACAAAACTTGTAGGTTGCCAGCCCTGGATTTTCTGAACGTCTACAAACTTAAGGGACTACGGATTTGACACTATTTTCACTTCACTCAGTGTCATTTTCTACTTCAGCCTCTCGAGTGTGCCACGGAGATGTTTTGTCGTCCAGACACTGCAGCGATTCGAACGCAAACCACTTGCTTTTTACGGAATCTACTCCTGAGCCACTTTTCTCCTTTTCGGACTCTCTCTCTCTCTCTGATATTGTCCACTCAACTTCTTCATTTTGTTCTGCAATTCTGCCTCGCTTATTTGCATTTCACTGTTAATTTCACAGCAAGCTTTGTTCTTAAAGATTTCTATCTTCGAATTGCGCACACGTTTGGTCCCAAAGAAAAGTCTTTTTCGCGAAACAACTCGATAAGGTTAATCGCCTTATCCGTCGACCATTCCACTTCACTCGACATAATTTCCATTTGAAGTGGAAAGGAAAGTGCACACTACACCGGGCGACAAACACCGCCACGCCACTCGCATTGCCAGGAAGACACTGAGGTGGGAGGTACTTGTGTTGGGGGCGTCACGAGGAAGGGCAGCGGGGAGGGGGAATGTTACTAGCATAGAAGAGGGGCGGTAACACGTGTTGCTAACAAATGTTATCAACATTCTTTGATGTTTACCGACTTCCAGAGGGTAACATAATTCTGGTTACTAACATGGTATTTATGTTGTCAACAAATACAGAGGCGTTTTCAAAATGATACTAGAAATTGTTAGCAATACGCGTTACTAACACCGGTGTAAACGCGACTTAAATAAGTAATACCTGCACTATACGTGGCTTGTAATATTTTAGTGTCAGAACGTAAGCTTTAGGAGTTTTTATACATAAACTACTTTATTTCTTTATATGGTTGACGCATCCTCGTTTTCTTGCCGTACCTGAACCTGCAACACAGTGCATTCTATCGTTTGGTCTAAGAACTACGTCTTGCCACATTACACCGTGTCTTGCTATTCGGATAGGAATTCTAGGGGCTAATCTGTTACCGTAAAACTCTGTATTTATTGTTCTCAAGCGCTGAAAATAATATCCCTGTATTTATTTTCAAGTAGTAAGTTATTATAAAAGGAATAACTTACGGCTGCAGTGAGAGAATGAAGCAATTGAATGGGCAGTAACGTCTGTTGTAGAGGGAGATGTGTAATTACTAGGACCAAGTCAATTATTTCAATAACCGCATACAACCTTGTATGCAAAATTTCAGGCAAAGAGAAATGAACTTTATGGCTTGCAAGATATAGCACCTGCGCCATGAAAGGGAGCATCTTTAGGCCACTCTTCGGTTTAGACCAACGAAATTGAGAAACCCCTTGCAGATCGTGTGAAACTTTTAGAAAGCCGTGGATTTGGCCTGACTCAGAAATAACTTTTGTCTAGTATCATATTCGTTTGCTTACAAAGGTGAAATTGAGGTACCACATTATTAGAAAGAGAACAAAATGGTGGGGAAAGATTGGTGTCTTGGGTTCTGCAGGCGAAACAGTTTTAGTTTGAGGAATCCCTGAAAGTCTGTCTAAGGTGAGAGCAGCAGGTGTCAACAAAGAGGCTGTTAATTCATATTAAGAATTGCTGGACAATGCACTATCTGAGTTCTCTCCACAATAAGCCCATGCATATATTTTACATGGATGAAAATACGCTCTCCTTAAACAATCGACCACCAAAAATAATATAAGAGAGAGGATAATAAGAAGTAATAAATGTGACAAGTGTCGAGAGGGGAGAAAACTTAACCACTGTAGCATGTTGCAATGCTGGTGGGGCGTGCATCCGCCACTGATCATTTTCAAGGGAATATGCCAGCATCCGCAATTCATGGATAATCTCCCTAATGGATCAATTTTCTCTATGAGTGAAAGCGGGTACCTAAACGAAGGAATATTTCTGAAATTCATTGAGCACTTCTAAGAACATCGTGTTCAAGGGAGAGTACTTTTGATTTTAGATAGCCATTCATCTCGTGCAGCACTTTCGCTCTTCTGCACTGCCATTAAAAGTGCACTGGGGCTGAAGGAAGGAAGCTATTTATCTGTGGCAAATCGTTGTAAACTTACTTTGGACTGAAGAGAAGGAAGAACTACTCGTACAAACAATTAATGTTATTTTTTTTTAATAAGCTATAAACGGTAATTCCGTTCAGATTCAAATTTACTTTTTCCATTGTTGTCCTTTGCACAATGGTTCGACTATTACACTTGTTTAAACCATAATATACTTTATTTAATTATATCCATTTTACCCCACTAACTTATCCAAATAGCCCCCCGAAATTTCTTCACGTTCAATTTGGTGGGTAATTCTGATAGCTCCATTTCGGCTTTAGAATTTCATTGCTATTTATTTATTTATTTTCCTATCAGTAGGCAAAATAATATACTATTTATGGGCTTATATGAGTCATCTGTGCTATATCAACTTTTTTTACTTAGACTTTTTGTTTAACTATCCAAATAACCCCACTGTACTCCATATCTTATCTAATATATTTCGTTGGAACATTATATATTTCTAAACAAAATATATAATAATCTTTACAATAACGAGTTATTTATTTGCATTGGTTTTGCGTAGCTACTCACCAGAAGCTTTAATTGATTTGTCGTCTGGTCACGCATTAAAAACCGATCTACTTGGGAAAATAAAAATATATTTAGGGATAATATAGCAGAAAATAAATCTTTGGGCCACAAAAAAGTACAGCTTGGGTCTGTGTATAACCATGCACAGTGAAGATGTAAACTCTGTGAAACATTTTAAAAAGTGAAAATTATAACAGGTATTATATTTATGACGTTTTAATACGTCTGTAAATATTTAGGTTATTTTGTTTATTTTTCGAAATCAATTATAAATTTATAAATTACACAAAAACTATTAAATAATTAATGTTTAGGTGGGAAAATAAAAAGTGTGCGACATAAAAATACGTGTTTGCTTAAATTTGCTGTACTTCTTACAACTACAACGTTACTTTTTGAAATTAAAATGTGTTATTTTGCAAGTTTACCCTTCAAACGCTCGTAATTGAGCAAACAGTTTCGCAATAAACTTAAATATATATGTTCTCTTTTCTCTAATTACTCAACTTGTGGCTGGATAGACTTAACCCTGGACAAGAAACGTGAAATAATCAGCCTATTGCAGTATGAGTAATGAAGGGTGTGCCCCATCTTACTCATCCAGTAATAGTGTTGAAACATCCCTTAAGACAATTGCTTATTTAAGTAGTCAACTTAGGTTATGTTTACCGCAGCTCTGTATGTGTGTGCGATTAGGTTCAAGGAAGGCGGAATCGGGCCATATTAGTTATCTTACACAGACACGTGAAAGTTCTTAATCCCCATGGGCGTGTTTTAGTAGTAATAAATCTCATTATTGTGACAAACATTTTTGATCTGAAACATATTAAGAGTAATGTCATTTTCTGCACTTATAAGTATCTGGCCATACTGTTTTCGAATAATCACGAGAAATCTTTACTCCATACGCAACACACAAACTAAACTAAAATACAGCTGATTTTTAATAAACGATGGATTATAAGAGGTATTTTGTAAGATTGCACAGAAACACTCGCAAATAAAAACATACACGAAACTGTTCCTATAGTATGATATTATAAAACGTAAAAAAAAATTATTTGCGAAGTACTTCAGTATGCTTCTTCATTTACAAATATAAATAAGTTGGTTTTCCTTATTCACGTATTTCTAAAACGGTAAAACGTTTATTTTACGTATGTGATTATATGAAAACTATAGACCCTACTACATATTTAATTGGAAATTGCGTCTTTTTTGTTTCTAAACTCTTTGGTATATAAATGTAAATGGATTAATGATTGGATATCCAACATACTTGAAGCTACCGTGATACAGTTACGGTGTTCCATTGAGTGAGGTAAGGTTGAATTGGCCGTTGACAGAGGAAGTATATCCGGTGAGTAAATTGATATTCTGTTGGTGTGTTTTACGGGTCCTTTAAATCCCTAAAATCTGAAAGTCGTCGTTTTGTGTAAAACCCTACAATCCTACGTTAGTGTAAAACCCTAAAATCTTACTTTAATTTAAAACCCTACAATTGTAGGTTAGTGTAAAACCCTAAAATTGTAGGTTAGTTTAAAACCCTACCATCCTACGTTAGTTTAATACCCTACAATCCTAGGTTAGTTTAAAAATGTAAAATAGTGATTCACCCATCGTGGGGTTAGGTTCTGTTAGNTACAATCCTAGGTTAGTTTAAAAATGTAAAATAGTGATTCACCCATCGTGGGGTTAGGTTCTGTTAGGTGGGCACACATTAAGAAATTAGTCTGATGTTAATGCCTCTAGTATATTTGTGTTCTGCATCAATAGTAGAGTGTAAATATACCATTTTCCGGGAATTATCTTTTTTACAGAAAAGCCCCTAAACTTAATAATTACCGTTTGTAGTTAAAGATATTACAGCAAAAGTATATTAGCGTAAAAGGTTTGGAATTGTTCTATCCACTATAAAAATATGTTAGTTATCTTAATTCCCTAATCAGATTTGTATTACCTTAAAATAAATATCTGACTATTTTTAAACTATAAAACCATTATACTCTGGTTATCCCGTTGTAAAGTTATAACAAATTGAAGAAATGTATTTAAATGATTTCTTTGTGTGTATCGTTATAGTAAAAAAAGTATTGCTCCTAAAATTTTTAGTTTTTCCAAAGGTGAAAAGTTTCGTGTTTATATGCACAACATATTTAATATTTTTCTACCATATTAATGAGAAACAGTTTTGCTTATCCTATGCAATCATCAAAATTTGTAGGACTATTTTTATATACAGTATGTTACGAATATTACTATAGCTTTTATGAATTATACTATTCAATTGGTATTATTGTGATAATAATGTATAATAAAACACTCTCTGCCCATTTAACTGGTGCAATTTATGGTAATAATAGCAGGCGTTTTTATTTCAAGATAGTACTTTCTGATCTATGTACCTAAATGTTTACTGCCATTAAAATTGTAAATCTTTCAGAATGCATATAATTATAAACGCGCAAAACAAATTATTGTGTTTTGCATGCTTTCTTGACAATTATTTCGAAAAAAGTACAATTAAAGAGACGATTCTCGTGAATAAATCAAACGTGTATTGCTTGAGAACGGGGATCAGATAACTCACATTTCTCAAGCGGAGAAGATAGTAGAGAACAGAAATAAGAGCATTGGGTAAGTGAATGGTTGCGAAGTGTGGCGAGCCCTTGTGTTTCACCTGCTCAGTTCATCAACTACACACTCGGTATCTCAGCTGCGTGAAACGTCGTCTGGCAGGCTGTACTGACGTCTTCAAAACCGACATCCCACTTCCCATTCCACAGGTTATTGGGTCGTGCAATCATTACAACGGACAAGTACAAGGCCCAGTTACTTAGTGGTGATGATCCAGACATACCGTTGTGTTATCTGATTACAGTCTCTACTTCAAAAAACGTATAAATTGTTGCATAACATTATTCTATGTTACAGTTTNGTTGTGTTATCTGATTACAGTCTCTACTTCAAAAAACGTATAAATTGTTGCATAACATTATTCTATGTTACAGTTTGTGTGTCCCTATATAAATTACTCTTGCAAGGTGAATGACCAATTCATTCTCAACAAGAATTGAATTATTTGTCCCAGCCGCGACTAAAAATTAACAATTGACACTGGTCTATACAGACATGTTATTGCAAAAAGTATTCAGTTTCGCAAATCTATACCAACCAATAAGAACAAGACATAACGTTGATCAGCAATGACAAATGATGTTAGAGTGTCACCCATGCGTGCGACAGCTGCATGCTCTAATTCCAGGATGCCTTTAGTAAATAACAATATTTCAAATTGCGCTGTAATAATCTACGTGAAAGGCCCCGNTGCTCTAATTCCAGGATGCCTTTAGTAAATAACAATATTTCAAATTGCGCTGTAATAATCTACGTGAAAGGCCCCGGTTAAATCCTCTCAGATATCGACACTCAGAAACATTGAATTCTCCGACAACAATTGCCGAAAAGGATTCAGCCTATAATCCAATTTGTTTTGAGTTGTGTTTTAAATTTTGTCTTTAGCATTTCGTACAGTTTAAAACAGAACAGCACGAAATTCACCTACCTAGCATGCCGTGTTACTATGAATTATTTTGTTTCATAAAGATTCCAAAATTAATACAGCGAGGTAATTATTGACGAGAGCTGTCAGAGGGTCGTTGCAGATTTAAGATCAGCTAAATAAAACAATGATCGCGTGAAATTGATTCTGAACAAAAATTGTGTCCAGAGAAAATACTGTTCAAGAATAGCAACTTGTTATGAGGAAATACTCATTGTTAGTACGATACAATTTGGTTAATTCTAATAACCTCTCCTGTGTATGAATTTAAACGTTTCAAATAGGTAAAACTAATATGGCGGTGGTTTGATATTTTGAATTCTGTAATTTGTGATATTCAAAGCTGACAAAACGCAAAATGCAAATTTGAAAAACACGTGATCGATTTTGTTGGTAAAATCATATCGCATAACCATTTTATAAACAAGAAGCGGCAACTGGAACAACGGACTCCGACCTCTGTGCGAGAAGTTGCGTCTTCGCATCTCGCCAAGACGCGATTGTTCTGCAGATTACCATACTCAATCAAAAAAATTGTTAAAATGCTTGAAAATACGCCCATTTTTTTAGCCGTGTCATTCATGAAAACAAAGGACAGCCATTTTGGTTAAATTTGTACAAAATTATACGTAATTTATAACTGCGATTTTCATTTAAAACAAAGACTTTACAACACCTACATCAAAGTTTACGCAATGCCAACAGTATTATTTACAAACAAGTTGAAGTGTGAGCATTTTTCAAGTCTTTATTTGAAACTAGACTATGCAGGTGCCCTGGCTTGCCCATACCGTATTTTATTATGGAAGAAAAAACTTAGAAAGAGCAATCCTGAAGAATTATTTATTTTCTGATTATGAGAGAAACAATTTTACCACAGTGATGTTCTTCTGCCTACTTACTTCTGGCACAGTAAATTTATATTATGGGCCTATTACGGTGCAAGGTATTATTGTAAATAAATTCAGCAATATTGCAAAATATTTTTTTACGAAGTTGGAAAAAAAAATTCGTTATGTAAGATTGGCATTCATTAATTTTTCTATGTTGGCTTCCAAAAATCTGTAGGATTCAATTGGCGTATTTGAAGTTAATTTATGGGCCCTCCGTTCTTCCCTTAAACAATGTTCTAATGACGTCAATATTTAATAACACGGTAGGCTGTTCATGGTTAATTAAGCACTTCAAATCATCCTTTGGTAAATGTCACTGCCCCTATCTTCATACAATATTTTAACTCTCTCACTGACTCGCCCAATAGTTGGTAACGACGGAGGGAAAGTAGTTCCGTGTATTTATGTTGAATGACAAGTGTTAGGTGAACATTCGTAGATATTGAAATGGTTTTCTTTGCTTGCTGTTTTTTTTATAATGCATGCAAGTGTAACACTCATAAAAGTTGTAAAATATTTACATTTATAGTAATTTAACTGTTTCAATTGACCCATGGTAATGATAATTTTATGTAATGTGGAAGAATACGCAGTTTGCATAGAAGCAAATTTTAAGTAGGGCTTCCAAAAGTGTTCAGTTTACCGTGAACAGCCTATATACATGTGTGTGATTGATTGCAGTGCTTACCTTTCAGGAAGGCGGTGTGTTGTCATCCCTGCCTGCCGGTGGTGGGTAATCCATCATTGCAGAGCTCACAATCCACCCGCTTGGTGGGACGTGCAGTTGGCACGTAGCAGGAGCACGTGCTCGCTAGCGAAGTCACGTGACTGCGCGGTCGACCAGCGGCAAACAAACACCACCCTACTTGCTCGGCTCTCCAGAGCGCACTGTCGGGAGACGAGCTGCGGACGTGGGAGGCTCGTCCCTTCCCCTACTTACCGCCCCTCATACACCCGCCCGNGCACGCCACCAACACCCCCGCACTGAACCAACCAACATAGGTTTCAGACATTCTCACTACTGCAAACTGATCGCTGTTAAGTACCTGCACGCATTTTAAATCACGTGGAAATGTATTGTAACAGTGACAAGTAATTGTGGAAAGTGGTTTTTTGCCATTTACCAAATGTAAAGTGATTAAATTGGTGCCAACAAACCCAATTTTATTCCGGCTGTGAGCATACTTACAAAATAAACTGGCGTAAAAGTCTCGGTTTAAAATAAAGCTACGAACAGTCTCACACTGCAAATTGATTGTTCGTCAACGATGCATGGTCAGTAGAAAATGTACTAAAATATTATAGCTATTTTTTTTAAAGACGAAAACAAATCGAAGACAACACAAAAGGTAAATTATTTGCATCCTGGAAATTTGAAATGTGTAGACGTCAGGCTGAAAAAAAGTTAAAATAAGAGTTAAGCATAAAAAANTATTTGCATCCTGGAAATTTGAAATGTGTAGACGTCAGGCTGAAAAAAAGTTAAAATAAGAGTTAAGCATAAAAAAATTTCCAAAAAATTATATTTTTCTTTTCATTTTCTACCATTTTGCATTTGGTTTAAATAAAACCTATATGAATAACTAATATTTATTTTAAATAATTAACATTAACAAATAATAATGAAGTTATAATAATTAAAGTTTGNCTATATGAATAACTAATATTTATTTTAAATAATTAACATTAACAAATAATAATGAAGTTATAATAATTAAAGTTTGCAATATCCATTTACAGAAAAATGATCATAAACATTAATTCAATTTTCACTCGTATAATTTTAGCGTTAGCTGTATTTTCTTGCAGAAATTTATTTACAAAGAGTTACAAAAAAAGGGTTCTTTTAAAAATTACAAAAAATGTATTAATATTTGGATAAATTAAGCTATACTGACATTACCTGTTAATGACAGTTATTTAGAAATATATAGTGTGTATATAACGAAATTTTAAATATATATATAATATGCGCAATGATGTAATTTGCGAATCAAAATAGAAACGCTATTGTTGTTGCTTTAAACACGGAAAAATATCAAAACATACTGCAAANATGTAATTTGCGAATCAAAATAGAAACGCTATTGTTGTTGCTTTAAACACGGAAAAATATCAAAACATACTGCAAAGGAAAGAGGTTTTAATGTATTCCTAAAAAAAACATTTTTACAATATTTTGATGCAAGCAAAAGTTATGATACCATATAGAAGAGTGCTAATANGTATTCCTAAAAAAAACATTTTTACAATATTTTGATGCAAGCAAAAGTTATGATACCATATAGAAGAGTGCTAATAAAATTAAACAGTAACAAATGAATTAGCAATATAACTAAATAAAACAAATACATCTTAAATTATTATAATAATGATTAATGTTGATTTGGGAATACTGCTTTAGAAACTACTATCAGTTACATAAAAATGTGCACACCAGGTAGTAAGCATTTTGAAATACGAAATATTATTAGAGTGATAGTAGAGAATAGAAAGAAAAAAAAGCAGTTATTGAAATATTGTTGAATCAGGTCAATGTTTTGCCACCTCCAGCGAAGATGCGCCTATTTAACACCTCGTCAGACAATCGCGTGCTTGGATACTTGTTTCATTAGGATAAGTCGTGCCTCAGGCGCAGTAAGTTACACTGCGACAGATTTACACACTGTGTAAATTAAGCTCTAAGCCGTTAACATTTCTACATGAAGGGAGCAGGCTTCTCATGTGATTACGCAGATTACCAGTGGGCGACAAATCATGGGACTTTAGTGCATTCATGGTTACTCCCAACTACCCTAAAGCCCTGTTGAATTTCTACTTCCAAGACATCCCTCCGCCTAATGCAAACGAAGCTTAACTAAGTCTAGAAAATTACACCAACAGGACAACCCACCACATTCGTGGCCACTCAATTTTATAATATTTGCATGTGAACTATTTCGTACTAGGCATTACAAACACGCCTATTTTCTGTATTTTTTATTTATATTAATAACATATGAAATATTATACTTAATGTATATATAGAATGTAATTAAATATTCATTTTAATAAACAATAAGATACTTTAATGTTAACAAAAATATAAAACGCTTGTGATACATGGCATATCTAGGAAACAACCAGAAACGCCGTGCGTGGGTTGATTTTTCAAAGGTATGACAAAGAGAAGGAGAAAACCGCGAATAGATATAGAGAGGCAACGCAAGATTTGCCACATGACGTAGGTACTGCTGAGGAAACAGAGCTGGCGAGTGCAAACAGGTCCTGGGCACTCAGCTAAGAAAGAAAGCTGCAGTAGGTCTTCAACTAACCGCTGAGCATTCAACCACCCTTATCACTACCCGCAGTGAAAGACGAACATGTGATATAGCTGCCTATAGTCGGTTCACGACTGGAAGACACTTTCTTGAAGCCCTGCTAGAGATCTACTTTCAAGCCCATTTCGTATCCTTCCGCCAAAGGTAAACAAGCATTGCCATGTGGCAGTCACATGGCAATGTTTACATGCAACGTTTACATTCCACTGTGCGTGTGTACATGTGTTCGTACATGCACGTGCCCATTATAAAAGTCATGTATATGTTATTAATAGATATTCCACAAGCGTAAAGTTTTTAATCTTGAGAATTTCACACAAAAGAATATGCGATGCAAGCGAAAAACATTTCATTCTATAAACCCAAATATGTGAGTATTAAAAATGTGATGTTTCGCGTGTGTGTGTGTGTGTGTGTGTGTGTAGGTTTGATTTTGACTGGGGGGTTGGGTGGGGGAGAAAAACTTTCACTTTGATTACATATTATAGATGTGGCACAATACTTTGCATTGAAATGTGTCAACATTCAAGGAGTCCATCCAACAACATAAACATGGCACCGCCAATCTCTCATAAGCCCCCGGATGGCCGTGCTGTCACGAGGTCAGGAACCGAAGTTCCCCTAACTCTTATAGTGGGTTTACAACAAAAATGCAACCCGACAGACTTTGTTCAAATAATTGAGCCGGCGGTAGGCCGCTGTGTTTATGTTTTAGTTGGGCTCCGGGCCCGTATTTAATGCTATTAACCTCTGTTGCTATCTTAAAATATTTTTCCAAACAAAAATCTAACTTAAAACTAATACGAAAAGACATTGGTTTCACTAATGTCTAATATTTAAACAATTAAATTGAAACACGTTGCTAAGTAAATGCTTAGAGGAGGAACAAAATAAGTGTGCCACAGATTTTGTAAAGAAATCCTATAACAAATTAAACATAACTAAAAAATGTGGCTCCAGTAAACAGAATATTAGAGAGAACTGTTGTTTGCAATAAGTAAAGAAGCTGACAATGGTGTATTCCAACATCTCCAGTTTGCATTAAGTTAAAACTTCCTAAAGGCATAAGCTGCAGTACTTATAAATACTGTTTATTTATTTAATAGTTAGTTAGAAGTATAGGTAATAACTTATGGATTGTAGTGATTCATTTTGCTACCGAATTACCATAGATAAAAACAAAAAAGTACATAAACAACTCAACACAGCAGCAACTATATAAAAAAAATGTATACATCAATTTCCACTCCAAAAATTAGAAACCAATTATTCAAAAAAAATTACATACTTCAATAGCTGCTCTCTGATGTAGACAGCTACTTTACATATAATGCTATAAAGCAATGCTCAACAACATTACCCTACAATTTAACACTACACAAAAATATTTTGCAAAAAAAAAGGATACAGCAAACGGAATGTTGTGCTCCTGCAGCCAATTGATGATGACATCCTTCCTCCAGCTACTGTTGGGGAACTTCTCCAGCTGAAATCACCACACGATACAACACTGATAATTAAAAATAACTAAAAGACAATAGCTGTAGAACAGCGGTGTTGGAGAAATGCATTAATTCACAATTGTTTTCATAAAAGATTATGACTGCAATTTCATCGATTACGATGTCCTCCGATCGTGTTTAGTGAAGTGATGCAGATATGTTTGATAGTAGGGGAAGTTCCAGTTATATCAACTGTAATCTACTTAGTGATTTATAACAATGGCAATTAATGCCGCAATGTAACTTCTAAATACAAAACAAGCAGTTTCTTCAGCATCTTAAAATGCACCATCTCTCCATAACCTATACAAATTAATTGGCTATAACAAAATCACTATAGAGGCAATTTTCCTTACCATTGTCAATTGTATTTATAATAAATTTCCACTGTATATATTGGGTTGTACATGAAGAATCCTTCGCAGGCGTACACAAATTCCAACACAAAATAGTTTTTATTTTTAATTACACATTGTAATACCACCTCTTGGTTAGGTGATTCATACACTCACATTTTAGTCTATATAACCCTACAATCCTAGGTTAGTGTAAAATCCAAAAATCCTAGGTTAGTTGAAAAATGTAAAATAGTGATTCACCCATCGTGTGGTTAGGTTCTGTTACGTTAGGTGGGCACATGTTACGAAATTAGTCGGACGTTTATACCCCTCGTATATTCGTGTACTGCATCATTAGTAGAGTGGATTATTTTAATTTTTACAGAAAAGCCCCTAAACTTAATAATTACCTAAATAAAAGGTTAAAAAGGCACGTAGACAACGTTCGGCGACGTTATCAAGTTATTAATAAATTTTCTTTATGTTCTTGTAAACACATTTCGTAGGCCAACATAATTGACCTTAACACACACAACTTGCAAACGCAATGGTTAATACTATATATATTTTAACATACCTTAGCACTGTGGATCTGGAGAGTTTCAACATTTCTGCCGCTCTTTCCGCGATGTTGCACGGTTTCATTTCCCCTCGCCTAATTAGGGAATACAGCGATTCAGTGACGTTAATGATGTCCTGTTGGGGTTGAAGAGTGGTTACTTCTCTATTCTTCACCTTGCTAGAACTCATGACTGCACTCAAAAACTACCGCAACATACAACGTAAAATACGGTAAATAAAATTTTAAGCAAACCTGAAATAAATTTAAAAAATATTAAACACGTGGGAACGCACTACGAGTAATCTCTTACACAGTTTTCAGAAACGAAAATACAACGAGAAATAATAAAGAGTGGATATTAGTAAAAAAAAACCGATAAATGAATTATTATAGGTTAAACAAGATAATCGCACAAATTCTCTGGCACGTGTGTCAACCACAGCCAGTCAACAACACACGGAACGAAGGTTTGTAAACAAATGGCCGCTCTACTTTAACCTTGAGCGGGATCATGTGATTACGCAAGAAACGTTGAAATCTAAATACGTTAGCATCACGTCATTAATAATTGGCATAATAAGACACAAGTCTTTTCAAAGCCCATTGTAAGCGATAAATTAACAATTACGTTAAAACTTTGGAACTATTTCCTCTCTTTGTGCTGGCAACCTAACGGCATAACTGTATCCGCGCTCGCCGCTGTTTGTAATGTTATATGCATGTAGCTAACGGCTAGGGTGTTTTTTCAAAGGTTGACTTTCAAAAGTTTCTTCCGGTCGTGAACCGACTGTATGCAGTCACACTAAGGGACGAGAGCCACTGCAAACGGANGACTTTCAAAAGTTTCTTCCGGTCGTGAACCGACTGTATGCAGTCACACTAAGGGACGAGAGCCACTGCAAACGGAAGACATTATTGTGGTGCATGACCACATTCTAAGACATTTACCGAATCAATGTATAAGCGTATTGGGAAACCATTCGTGATAAAGTGGAGCGGAGTGGAGAGATTTGGGTGGCTCTTAACATCGAAGTCTTGAGAACCGATGAAGGTGAAACGATATGGTATGGAACAGCGCCGGAATGTAAAGGGGTAGAGATCCCCGAGAAAACCCGTCGACCAGTGGCATCTTCCGGCACGATTCCCACATGCATAAATCTGGGAGCGACTCCGCTGGGAATCGCACCCTGTTCGCCTAGGTAAGAGGCGAGTTGAGTAACCAATACACTAACGCAGTCTTTTTCTTGATTAAGTTTTGCTTCTCTACATCTATGGCAGCTGTTCTAAATTAGTGCAAAAAAGACACAATTTCGTATTAAATTTCCCAATTGTTTTCTAGTAACTACGTTTACAGTTCTATTCTTGCTACCTGATTTGGGGGGGGGGGAAATTTATTTTACAAACTTCCTTCAGCTCAGGAAGTTCACTGATATTTGTTTACAGTGTGTGGCAATCCATTCCGAAAGAAAGTACATTGCCAGTCCATAGAATGTCACAAGACTCTCTGCTAGCACCACTGCGACGACGATGTAACCACGATGTTGGGGTATTAACGTGAGAACACAATATGGCTGACGCGACGGGACCGCATGTTTGCCTCAGTAGATATCTGGAAATATTTCTGTTAGAGATGAGGTACTTTCGTAAAGCTGCAACTTGTCGATGGATAGTGGAAGACATTGGCTCTGTCCGCGCCAGCCAGTGGAGCGGCCATGCCTCTTGTCTGTCCGTAAGTGTCATCCAGAACAGGTCTGCCGCATGTGGCACCTTCACGTCGTTGTNGTCATCCAGAACAGGTCTGCCGCATGTGGCACCTTCACGTCGTTGTTTAATCCAACACTGTTAAACTGTGACGTCCAAACAACATAACAGGTGATGCGTTGAACCATCCACCCAGCCTCTTGCAGCTCTACTATCTGGTCTTTCCCATCAGTTGATCTCACAGTTATCTGTGCGACTTCTCGGTGCTGTCATTCAATAACTGCCTCCTGCAAGTATCGTGCGTGTCGCATGACTTGTGTTGTCCTTGAGAGTGATCTTGTGTACTACACAAAGCCTGCAACAGCGCCTTCACACGATGTAAATTGACCATGGTACAAAACATAAATCAATTGAATATCATCTGTCGATCATCCAGTTTGCCAAATTTACTCTTATCAGGTTATTTAATAAGCTATCTAATTTTTTGTCTCAATGACTGTAAATAAACTTTCTCAAAATCTAATGAACGACTTACAATAACACATAAAAATTAAATTTTCCTGTTTTTTATATAATAATAAAGTAATATGTAAATATTTTAAACCACTAGTAGTTTAAACCGCAAGGCACACTGGAATTTTCTGGAAGAAATGTGAGAGAAATACAATTTTCAGAACATCATATTTTAACTCAACTAAAGATATAATTTTAAAGTTAGAAACATTTGCGATAAAAATTAAAAATAGCAAGTCAATTAGTTGTTTACATCCCTCAAATTTAATTAAATAAAAGTTAAAATAAAATTCCTTTCACAGATGAATAATTTGCTACTTCACACAAAAGGTAAATGTGTACAAATTAAAATAAACAAGAAGCTATCTATATCACTACTGTGCCTATTTTCCTCTACATTGATGAAAATATTTGAAGAAGTACTTAAAAGGTTAGATGGTAGGTGGGTCTTGACAAGGCCTAGTGAAACCCGGGTACCCGAGAACTACCCGATGTCTTCGGGTAACACCCGGGTACCCGAGCACAAATAAGCGGGTACCTGCTCACATAGAGCCTATTACCCGGGTACCAATTCCCTGCAATTGTTTAATATGTACTGTGTGATCGAATAGCACGAATATATACTAGTTACTCCGAAATGTGCATTCTACCTGAACAGTTATTATGTAAAGAAAAAAATTTTACCGTATGTAACGGCTATAATGATATATACTGTAAGTCNGTCATCCAGAACAGGTCTGCCGCATGTGGCACCTTCACGTCGTTGTTTAATCCAACACTGTTAAACTGTGACGTCCGAACAACATAACAGGTGATGCGTTGAACCATCCACCCAGCCTCTTGCAGCTCTACTATCTGGTCTTTCCCATCAGTTGATCTCACAGTTATCTGTGCGACTTCTCGGTGCTGTCATTCAATAACTGCCTCCTGCAAGTATCGTGTGTGTCGCATGACTTGTGTTGTCCTTGAGAGTGATCTTATGTACTACACAAAGCCTGCAACAGCGCCTTCACACGATGTAAATTGACCATGGTACAAAACATAAATCAATTGAATATCATATGTCGATCATCCAGTTTGCCAAATTTACTCTTATCAGGTTATTTAATAAGCTATCTAATTTTTTGTCTCAATGACTGTAAATAAACTTTCTCAAAATCTAATGAACGACACCCGGGTACCCGAGCACAAATAAGCGGGTACCTGCTCACATAGAGCCTATTACCCGGGTACCCATTCCCTGCAATTGTGTAATATGTACTGTGTGATCGAATAGCACGAATATATACTAGTTACTCTGAAATGTGCATTCTACCTGAACAGTTGTTATGTAACGAAAAAAATTGTACCGTATGTAACGGCTATAATGATATATACTGTAAGTCACACAATTCGAAACAAATGTAAACTAATTTGTTTATATATATATTTCCTACATATTTCCAAATCTGAACATGGGAGATTTTCCTTACGGGTAACAGGCATGTATCCATAAATGAGTTTAAAGTACGTATATTTTACTAAAACTTTATTCGTTTACCTGTTTATTTACATGAACGTAATATGGAACTTCAATGAAACTTATAAATACGCAGTAGGGCCTGGTGTTAATAAAAATAACGCATCATTGGCGAATAACCAATCAAACCAACGGAGGAGTTGGATGAAAAGTTTCGTTGACGTTTCCTCGACTATCTCTAAACAAACGAACCAAACGTGTACTAAACATTTGTTGTAACAAAAATAACAAAATAAGGAAATGAATGAGAGCGCCAATTTAGGGGATTAGGAACGCTCGGTTAGTGCGTGAAACTACAAGTAAATTAACGTTCTCTGGGAACAGATAACTACGTATAGAAGTAACTACACTGAAGAGCCAAAAAAACAGGTACACCTGCCTAATATCGTGTAGGACCCCCCCGAGAGCACGCAGAAGTGCCGCAAGACGACGTGGCATGGATTCAAATAACGTCTGAAGGTATGCAGGAGGCAATTCACACCACGAATCCTGCAGGGCACTCCACAATCCAATCTGCGCCAATTTGAGGAAAGGTTGCACGTAGGTCATGTTTAATGATTCTCGTCAGTCGTCGTTTGTTCCGTTCTTTCACGATCTTTTTCCGGCCGCAGCGATGTCGAAGATGTGATGTTTTACCGGATTCCCGATATTCACGGTACACTCGTGAAATGGTCGTACGCGAACATCGAAATGTTATCGCTACCTCGGAGGTACTTTGTTCCATCTCTCCTGCGCCGACTATAACACCACGTTCAAACTCACTTAAATCTTGATAACCTGCCATTGTATCAATAGTAACCGATCTAGCTGCCGAACGCATCGCGTTACTCTGATTGGTTCCATACCTCTGCTATTTGCATACGCACGCCTATACCAGATTTTTTTACTCTTCAGTATATATTGCCTGAAGTCGAAAAGGTTCTTTCTGAACTAGCGGAAGATGCTGGACATCCCAAATATATGTTTGCTAAAAGAGCTACCACNAAGTCGAAAAGGTTCTTTCTGAACTAGCGGAAGATGCTGGACATCCCAAATATATGTTTGCTAAAAGAGCTACCACGGAGTAGGACTTTTCGCGCACTTTCCACCATCAGAGAGACTACATGATGTCCAACCTGAGGTTCGCTGAGGTAGTGTCCAAACTAGGAAGTGCCATCCAATCTCTGTTTGGGTATAGAAAATATAAGATCGAAATCTGAATCCCTATCGCCTGATTGGTCACTAAGTTGATCTTTAATTGTATGTATGGAAAACTCTTTTACCATCTGGCGAACATATTGTCGGATCACAACTGCTGCGGTCTCGTCTTCAGCGCGCAAGTCCTTATATCGGGGATCAATTAATGAAGCAACCTGCTGTGGAATCACTAACTCGGACGTTTTTACGTCCATTTGAAACCAAGAAGAAAGGTACATCGATATAGAGGTTTTGAAGGTGTCTGTCGTGTCACTTTCCATTAAATTCTGACAGAAGTGGTTGTCAAGAAGGCCTCTAATCACTGGACGGGCACCCGACAAATTTACACTACTTCCACTAGAAAGAAAATTGCTTGCAGCTTTCAGAAGCTTCAACAGAGTGATCAGTTCTTCTAGTAGAGACCAGTCGATTACACAGATCTCAAGCTTGATAGCGATGGCGGCNGTAGAGACCAGTCGATTACACAGATCTCAAGCTTGATAGCGATGGCGGCCTTTGTATATACTCTATCTGCCAGGACAGTACTGATTGGGCTACGATTGCGTAGAAAAGTGTCGCGCGTCATGAAGGTNGAAAAGTGTCGCGCGTCATGAATCCCATGTGTAGGGCAACTTTGAATAAGTCGTTCATGGTTCAGACCAAGCTGGGTTTGTTTTTTCTGGAAGGTAGAAGAAGCAACAACGGAATGCTTAAAGTGACTGACAACGTGGCTTACTTTATCACAAACGGTACAATACTCCTGTACATTTGGTACGGTATTCGTTATGGAAGTTTGGAGCGTGTGCGCGGGACATTTTATACTGTGCTTGACATCGCCTAAGACACGAACCGCAGCTGTAATTAAACTTGCATTATCATGAGTAACAGCGTGAATTTTACCAGCTATGCTCCAGTCGTCGGGAACTGTGTTTCGATCTTTCTTCTCCGCGAATTTCTACACCCGGCTTGGTTTTGTCATTTTGCAATTTCCTCCCGTTAAACTGGAAGCTACCGAAGCACGTTAACTGTTGTTGTGACGCGATCAGTAACACAACTGGCAATGACACTAATGGAGTTCCTTGCACTTTGACTGCGAACGTTACAACACCGTACAGGAAAAGCAAATAGCAGGAGGGTGCAGCGACCCGAGCGAAAATTCATGATACTACCAAGAAGGAAGAGGACACTGCTGGAATGGGGAAACAACAGACCAAAGTAACATAAAGCATCGCGGGAAATATACGCAAACGTCTTCTCATCGGGTACCCGATGCTTCTGGCACTACACCTACCATGCGTAACGGAAACCCGAGTACTGGCGGTTTCGGGTACCCGTACCCAACCTAACGAGTACCCAGGTATTTTTTCTGCGGGTTCCCGGGTACTCAATTACCCGGGTCTCGTCATCAGTCCTAGTCTTGACGACTCGTTGAGAGTAATATCATTAGAGATGTAACCATAAACAAACTCAATACTAGTGAAAAAATTACAAAAACACACGTGCCTTACTGGGAATCGGACACATGTTTCTTACCTGAACTCGGACGCCGAAGTAATAGTACTGTAAGCTGGCGTACAACCAACTACTTTACGAAGGAAGGATTCGGAGCATCAGCTGCGCGCCGCTTTTCATCATTGCCGAAGCTCAGAGTGGGGGTAGCTCAAGCCCCGTGTGGGGCCCTTGACTACCCAATTGGTGTTATCATTTATTTTTGCAGTGTGTTAGGAAAGGCAAGCCCCTCCGCCCACTGCCCCATATCAATCTGCGGTGCGGCAGTTGCCTACCGCAGCTACATTTTCCATCAAGTTTCGCCAGTGGACGGTTTGGCAATGTTTTCCAAACTCCCCCTGCATGCTGGGAGTGTAGGGGGGAGGAGGAAGGCGGTAGTACTCAGGGTGTGTGCCGCGTAAAGAAAATCTAAGTTCGTGTTGTTGGAGAGGCAGGGCTGCTTCTCCACGTCCGTTGTTGTTGAGTCGCAGGCAGCGAATGGCATCTGGTATGGTGCGAATAGGTTTAAATGATAGGGTTCACTAACATTAAATAATTTACTCGGCCATCATTTTGAAAATAAGTGCCTGAGCCACTAAAAACACATACGATTACATGGCCTACCATAACGCTACTTCTGTGAAGAATTTGGTGGAAATTGGTTTACTTGTGCCCGAGATAAAGCATAAAAACCTTATTTTCTTAGTTGTAGCTATCTTACAAAATAGCCTAAAATGTTCTTCATGCTATGCGTCTAATAGTAAATGTTAGCAGTAAAACTTTGGTTGAATTTGGTTAAATTATTAAATAGACATACCAAATATATCAAAATATTTATACGTCTGCCATTTTGAAAATTATTGTCTGGCCCATTTACGTCACGTAACTTTACATGGCCTTCTGTAGGTGTGCAACGTTTTGTAGAAATTATTTTAGTTATTCCGGAAATAAGGCAAAATGTTAATTTTACTCAAATGACAATACTTTGCAATAAATATGGCAAAAGAGGATGTCTGTATGCATAAATTATGCTTTTAATTAATACTGTTTACATTCAAATTTAGTTAAAATTTATTGTAACATTTCATAGATACAACAAATTAACATAACTTATTTATATAAACCCCAAAATAACATGCCAGCCTCACATAACACATGCTAATTTACATACCTTACTGTAGCAATACTTGCGTGAAAATTTTGTATCAATGGGTTGATTGATCCTAGATATATGGCATAAAACCTCCATTGTTCATGTGATGATCTTCATAAATGGTGGACGAAAAGTTCATGTATTATCACATTCTATGATTTTCATAGATACAATGTACATAGTAAAATTTAAAACTGTACACAGTTTCGTAGATATAACACACTAGACTAAAATGTTCTCTATAGGCGCCATTTAGAAAATAGAGACATACACACCTAAAACATATAAATTAATGTGGCCTGCCACAGTACAATTTCTTCGCCAAATCTGAAAGATCTCGGTTGATTGTTTCCCGATATACGGAATAAATACTGTACTATTTTATGTGGGGATATCTTCCAAAATGTCGAAGAAATTAAGCTTTGCATAGAAAATTTTGATGGATATAACTGATACTGTCAGCATACAAATTAAGTCAAAATATTTTTGCAGTTTTATAGATAAAAAAATTTCAGCTTAAATGTTTATGTAGCCGCTATTTTGAAAATATGTGTGTTTGACCCTCTCAAAGTTTATCAGGTTACATGGCCTGCCTTAGTTCTGATTGTTTGCCAAATTTGGGATAAATCGAGTGTTTTTTATTAGGAGATATCGAGTATTTTTTTATTTTTTATGTAATACTTTTTTACAAAATGGTGGACAAAAGAGATTTTGTGTGGACAAATTTTATGGTTGTAGTATATACAACCTGCATAGAAAGTTTCATTGGAATTAATTAGGTGGTTTCGACGATTTAAGAAATAATACTAAAATAGTTATACGGCCGCCATTTTGAAAGTAAGTGTCTGAAATAGCTAAAACATGTAAGGTAACATTGCCTACCACAGTACTACTTGTTAGCCTAATTTGGCATGAATCGCTGTATTTTTTCCCGAGACATTACACAAAAACTTTATTAGTTAATGTAGGGCTATCTTACGAAATGCCAGAAAAATTTTGTTGTTGTTTGGCTTATATGATGGTTGTGACAATTAAAGTCAGCGTACAAAAATTTAGTTGCAATTGGTCCAACAGTATATCTGTTATACCAAGTAAACCTTAAATATTTGTATGGCTGCCATTTTGAAAATAAGTGCCTAATTATGTTTAATTACTTGTCTTTACCTGGCCTATGATGTATTACTTAAGTGACAAATTTGGCAAGAATTTGTTGAGTAATTTTCTTGATATAAAGTAAAATATTTATTTTTTACTGTGGCGCTATCTTAAAAAACGGCGGACCAACAACATTCTCCTCAGAAATCAATGCACACGTCTTTCGCTGTCAGCATACAAAATTTGGTTTAAATCGGTTAAAATGTTTCCGATATATGACATATTATCCTATATTTTAAAATTGCCACCATTTTGAAAGTAAGAGCACGGTGTATTTGAAAACTATAAAAGTATGGTGCCCTTACTTGTTACTAAATACGTATCGCGTTTGGTAAAATTCGGTTCACGCATTCAAAAATTAAAAAAGGGAGGGGGGATGGCACACATGCTCAGACACACACAGACACACACATACATACACATACGCACTCACACATAGACACACAGACTCATAAACGTTCCTTTCCCTCAGAAAGGCTAATTATATATTGAAAATTGGAGTAAACCATTACTTTAAGTTTCCTTTGAGTGTGCACTTGAAATTAAAATATATTTCACAATGGGGAAACGTTCTTTCTTATTGTGCAAATTGCTCACTTCAGAAATCAAGGTTCAGCCCCTCCCAAAATACAATTCTGTGTCCGCCACTACTATATAGGCATATTTTATTCTTCTAATATATATTGTCAGCATAAAAGATTTAGTTAGAATTTGTCAAATTATATAATAGATATGGTAAACGTATCTAAAAAATTAATGTTGCACCACTTCGAAATATAATGCTAGATCCGCTTGACTTATGCAATTTTACATGGGCTACTGCATTACTATTTGTGTAAACCATTTGGCGGTAGTTAGATTGTTGTTTCCCGAGGTATTGTATAAATCTTGCATATTTATCGCCTGAAACTATTCATCTAGGAACTCTTTCTTATCCGCGTATTTTCTGCTTGTTTATGTGAGTCGGCAGTGCAGTCAGAATAGCCAACGTAATATTAATTTTCATTCGTTCATGCATCAACTGATACAGAGTTTTGTAAATGGTTGGTTGTTTGTTATGTATACGTCAAGTTACCACTCACTGACTGTCAAAATCTTGCCATTGAGACAGACCATAACACCATCCGTTCACCGCTTACTGTAGGCTGTCGACAACGAATCAACGCGCACATGGTGTTCTGCTACGTAAATGGATAGTTTTTTGTGTGGGTTGCATAGATACGGAAAAATAGGCGTGGGCGGGCGACTCACCCGGTGTGTGTATGTGTTTATATATATACATATATATATATATATACACATATATATATCGGGTCATCCTCTTAACTTTTTCACCTCTGATAACATACCAACCGATATTACTCTACAAAATACGACACACAAATATATGACATCTCGCAAGGGACATCATATTATGTAACCACTAATTTTTATTTACGTAATTTTCAAAAAATGAAGTCCGAATCCATAATATCAAATTGGAACCCATCGTTGTTTTCACTACAAATAATGAGTTATCTTGTATGCCTACAAATACATGTTCACTGTATTTGTCTGTCCCCGGAGAAGGAACATGCGTTAAAGGAAATACACTCTAGCGCACCCCTCCTTGAGGTTCTCAACGTCTGCACATGTTTGCATCCACACTGATAATCAAGTCAGCTCAACTACTTTAGTTCTGTGCAGGACATTGGAGTGATAAAACACTGCACGTGTTGGACTGTAACCTTTCTAGATGTGCTAAATGCTCGCAAGCCTGTGAAGGGAAGGGAAGGGACAAGGTGTTTTTGGAGGAAGAATAAGGTAGATTGGAATGCACTAATTCAGTTGCCATGTAATACAGTAGAGTAGTATATATATATTCCTTCTGGGACACCTCCCCAATAAGGTTCATTTTAACCATAACTCTTAGATGTATTTTATGGTTAAAATGAACCATATAGTAAAATCAACTAAACTTTTCTTCTAATGGTCAAACCTATCCATAACTCTCAGTTGTATTTTATGGTCAAAACTAACCATAACGAAAAATCAAAATATATATATATTCCTTCTGGGACACCTCCCCAATAAGGTTCAAGTCAACCATAACTCTTAGATGTATTTTATGGTTAAAATGAACCATATAGTAAAATCAACTAAACTTTTCTTCTAATGGTCAAACCTATCCATAACATTTTATTAACTGCCTTTCCATCTAATGGTCAAACTCCAGCACAACATTTCATTAACTGCCTTTCCATCTAATGGTCAAACCTATCCATAACTCTCAGTTGTATTTTATGGTCAAAACTAACCATAACAAAAAATCAAAATGTCACTTAATCTAATTTATTTCTTTGTGGCTCAAGCCCAACCTGGGTTTCACCGCGTCGAGTTGCCAGATTTTAATATGTAAACATACTTTCTAATACATTCGAATTTAAATGTTGTATTGTGGTCCAAACTATTCATAATATTATACCTAACTNGTAAACATACTTTCTAATACATTCGAATTTAAATGTTGTATTGTGGTCCAAACTATTCATAATATTATACCTAACTGTAAGGTCTTAAATCAACCTTTAAATGTAAACTCTCCCTAACCTATTATCTAATACTACGAATAAACTTATCCTTG
>NQII01004987.1:116524-178655 GCA_002778355.1 Clitarchus hookeri | reverse complement strand
AGCCTGTAAGTCATAGGTGAGAGAAGTGTCGAGTCAATAATACTTACTCATAAGTGCCGAGCAATTAATAAAATAGGCATATATTTAATAAATTAAAATAAATGATATAACGTGTCTTAAAAATCACTGACAAACTCCCCGAGGTGATTCCTTATGAAAAATTAAGTAGAAAATATATAAGACACTTTGTACCTACATGCAATNCAGCCTGTAAGTCATAGGTGAGAGAAGTGTCGAGTCAATAATACTTACTCATAAGTGCCGAGCAATTAATAAAATAAGCATATATTTAATAAATTAAAATAAATGATATAACGTGTCTTAAAAATCACCGACAAACTCCCCGAGGTGATTCCTTATGAAAAATTAAGTAGAAAATATATAAGACACTTTGTACCTACATGCAATATTAAGGGAGGAATAACCCCTTGATAATCAAATTTGAAAACAGTAATCTCCTGAAATATCGGAATCTAAGTGACATTTAATGGCAATACTCCAAAATTTGTTTTCTGTTATTTGGATCCTTAACCTACAGCAAACACTTATTGTATGCAAATTTCGTACAGCCGGGATTCTGTAATGTTTGATGCTGGCTTATTGGGCAGTATCACTTACGTAACAAATATTCTCCTCTTGTTTCAAGTGCGTAGGACACGCCGTTTTCGTTCTAAACACACATGACGCTTCGGTCCAGCGTTACAGTCCCTAACACGTAGGCCACACTACGTACTTGAGTCAACGGTTGGCTGCTGGGTCCACTTTACAAATGATGGTGGAAGACAACATTTGCTGTAAACAACATGTATCACACATTTACAGGCATAACACATTATCTTTTTCGAACATTAAACATCCCTTTCGTGAGAACCTTGGGGTGTAGCATGTTGACGCAGGTCAACATTTTTTTTTACAATAACCACACTACTTACGTACTGTAAGCCTGTAAATGCGTGGCACAGGTTGTTTACAATCAGGAAATAAATTATAAAGACATGGTCATCAAGTTCAAGAAATGTCGAAAGTCGATGGATGCCTTACTTCCAAAAGAAAATAGTGGTTTGTCGTCACGATAATTTGCGCTTCAGATACTTAAAATTTAAGAATAACTATTACAACTTGCGTCTGGAGTAACGCAATGGAAGCATCATACATGAATGATCCTCTGACAAAAACTAACATCTAAAGAAAGATACCAGAGAAATGCCTTTCAAAAAGCGGCGAGAAGATAAATAACAAATGTAATATATTTATTTCTTGCAAAAAAAAATTCGAAAACGAAAAAAGAAACAGAGTCGTGCCAGTTTATGTTGAAACTATAACTCATAACATAATAAGTGAAATCAATCAATACATGCAGGATAAAAAGAGCATATGTTTTATTGGTCACGATTATGTGCCTTAGAAGTATGGTCAAGAGATCACGATTAGCATGAACAGAGACATTAAGAAAAGGGGGTGGCAGATGACAGAAGAAAGCCAGAAAACGATAACATAACGCTGATGTTCATTAATATGTTCCAGTAACCAGACGCTTCAATTGAAACGTTTCGCAAAAATTTTGTTTGAGGAATGGTTCATACGTTTTATTTTCCATTTTTTTTTTTTTTTGGTAAAAATTATGATTAACAATGTTATATAAATACCAACAGTAAGTCACCGAGATAAATAGAGTATTATAACAAATTTTGTCCCCACGTGACAAGTATACATTTTGCTCTGCGGAATTTTAACGGCATTATTCACTCCTGTGAGAAGTTACGTAAGAAAACGCGAGAAGTCGTAATGTGTATGCTCAGTATAATACACATAGTCTTTTCGCAGTATCTTCACATATTTTGCCCAAACCTTTGAAAATTCACCCCGTGAATGAAGTTTTTGGTTGTTTCCTAAATATGCCATGTATTACAAGCGTTTTATTCTTCTGTTACATAAACTGTTTGGTTAAATTAAACTTTTATTTATATTTTTCTATATATTATAATATCCAGTTTATCGTTTATATGAATACAAATAGAGAGAAAATAGGTGTGTCTGTGTATTTAAACATAGTAAGAAATAATCCTCATGTAAAATATTATCAAACAGAGAGCGTACGAATACGGTCCGTTGTCCTTTTGGTGTAATTTTCTAGAATTTTTAAGCCTTATTTGCATGAGGTGGAGGAAAAGCCTGAATGTATAACTTCAGAAGGGCTTCAGAAAAGTTGTAAGTTACCATGAATAGACTATACCGTAAGTAAATGTAAATAAAAAATACAGACAATAACAATGTAACTCTTTATTACGCTGATTGAGATCTGACGTGCTTCTTTTTCCCGTGATGAATTCGAGCTGAAACAAAAAATATCAGATGACAGGCACTACACTGGAGATGTCACACATGTTAGCTTCATGATCCGTATCTACTCTCCTACATCATCCGCAACACTTCTTTGAATAAGAGGCGCGATTATGATAATTACAAAAGATATGCGAGGCTACTTTATTATGCGCTTTTTTATTTAACTTCATAAGATGTTCCATCTATCAATCAAGCAATGTCAGAATATTTTATGCTGAAAACAAAACCAAAAAAATACAACAATCGTACTTAAATATTATTTATTTGTTATCGATACTGCTATGTTCTGATGTAACTTCCTATAAAAAAAATTGCGTGATTTCGAGGTATTATTTCTAATTTGAGCCTTAATTACAGACGCTTTGAAGTACTGTGTATTTTGAGTTTTATCGTCGTCAGAGTATTAGTAGCATAAGTGGATGAAAAAATATTCTTGGCTCTTGATAACTCTCCTTGGGCAATATAAATCTCAGCAGGAGTCGTAACTCAGATCACTGACGAGCAGAAATCGCGGCCTCAGATCGGATGCAAAGAATGTGTATTGCATCTTTATATTTTCATTGAGAAAAAAAACAGTTTTTGTTGGTGGCCACAAAATTATTTTGTCAATACAAGTCTCATAAAACATCTTGTGACACAAAACATATATTCTTGCAATTTCAGTATTTACTGGCAACCACGAAAGGACGTTTGTGATCTCGAACTAATTCAGCGGGGGGAATTTCGTTTTTCGACCTCACGGCACTAACGAAGGGTCGACGGTCTGGTCCGCCTAGTGAGAAGACTCGTTTACAAAGCGGTTTTGTATAGAGGAAGGACAGCCCTCGGCCCCATCAAGGTGGCGCGTGCAGATTCAACTCTGTATAATGCTGTTGACAGGTGAGGTGGGACCACCTTCGGGTGGAGAACATCCACCCACTGCGATTGGAAAGGGCGTGATCTCTTTCTATTGGGAGCATTCAACTGCTCCCAATTACGAGCCTTGTTCAAGCTCCAAAATAGACATGTTCTGGAACAATGCCTGGCTGAGTGCACCTCCACGTTATGATACCTGACGTGAATATGTCTGTAGTGACAATTATATTCCCGGAAGTCCTGAACCTGAGGTGTACTCATAATATCAGAGCTCAGAATGGTGTCTCCTGTTTATACCCTCGAGGCTCAGGCACAGGAGAGAAGCTCTGGCGAACCAAACCCGCCGCACGAGATTGCAGAAAACATGTAGTAGGTAAACAATCTATAAACGCGCGTGTCGTCTTCAAAATGTAAACAAATAGCTGCTCTTCTTACCCTCCGTGTGAACAAATACTTGTTATTCTTCTTCTTCTCCGTCGCAGGCTATCGCCGACAATCGCAACGCAAGAATCTAGCGCAACGCACTCGTCGCCGACGCACCGCGACGGGCTGCTGCTGCTTCGTCCTGATTGGCTACAGCTCATCGCAAAGCATCGCAACGCGGGACCAGATTTAAGCACAGCAAAATGCCACGACACTAGAAACAAAAATTGTTAGTAGGATCCACGAGAGTGTTTTGCAGGTGGCGGGCTTTGGTAGGAAGGTGTGGTTTAACAAACATTAAAAACCATAATCAGGTCGGCCGGGTCATGGATTGAACCTGGGCCCTCTTAGTGCGTGTCAAATGCGTCACAGCTGTGCCACCTCGCTCGATGTTAACACTGTGAACTCGAGCATACAAATAACAGAAAATACAATAGGAGCTGCACACGAAGGCCCGGCACTTTGCCTAATGGGAAGTTTATTTTCTGCGATCATTTATGTGTAACATTTACTCATTTGGAATGAAGATATCATGTAATACATCTCTAATTTCTTAAGAGTATCCGTCACAAATTCTTTCTTGACCTGATGCAAGGAGGCGAACACAGGCAAATATGGCGTCGAGGCCAGACCAAAAGGTGGCCGCTTCCAATACGCCATCTCTAATATGTTGAGTTGCAGACAGACAAATGCTCTACTCTGGACGACGCGAATGCTATTACTGCTAACCAAATATTTCGTGGTAGCCAATAAGTTTATTTATTGGCACATTGCGTCAAAATTTCACTTATGTGATGACTAGACTGTGTTATATAAGTAATATATTCTATTATATCTACAATCTTGCGCATAGAAATTTATTTAATTCCAATTCAAAGAAACAAAATGATACTGTGAAGAAAAACTAAGTACTTGTGTTTATTTGTTATGGTTTGAAAACCACATAGGCCCTTTCCTCTATGCAAATGCAGTTTTAAGATTATATCCATAAAAACAATAAGTTACAGAAAAATTGTAATATATATATATATATCCAACACCTTTCCAAATTTTATGTTCACAGTTGAAGAAATGGCCCGTCATACCAAAGAAAACCATTTATTTGAGGCTGTTATGTTTAGAGTAACACAACATTGCTTTAATTCAAAGATAAGGTTACGGAAAGATAGGTTTGCTGTGAATGAATGTTTTATTTATACGATTTTATTTTATCACAACAGTACCTTCCTTTATAGCAAATAAATAAAGTTTCTTTAAACTGTTGTTGTTCACTGTAAAGAAATATTACTTCGTAACACCGGTAACGTTTTAGCGATATCAAATGTTTTCTGTCGTTCATTTTAATTTTCAGTAAGTAACTGTTGCCCCGACGCAAATATTCATAGGCTGCTATATCCTGCAGTTATGAAACTACAACTGAGAAAAAATACAGACCTACTGCAGACGTTTAATGTCATGCTGAAGTGCAGAGATTCTTCAAATCACTAACCCCAATGCCTTCCAAGTGGCGACATTATATTTCGGCATATTTACCACATTATATAATCTACCTATCAAAAGTAAACGGAATATTATAACGCATAGTGGTCGTTTGGTGAAGAGAACCAGCTTAAAAACAAAGTTTTACAAACTCAAAGCCACCTAAGTATTACTTTTTTTTTTTTTTTTTGCGAATATTATTTTGAAAGATTTGTTTCTTCTTTCTTATGTATTAATCATGGCTGTTTTTCAGAGCAGCAATTTTCTTTACAGTGTAACTGAAGTTACTACATAGACGTGTGCCGGCTATCGCAATGACAATGCAAGGTTATCATAGCCAACACTATATAGATCAAACAAATGCTATGTTTCTACAAATTTTTCTTTGCCGAAAAAAAATTATGCGTTGCAGCAAAGAAAGCGTTTCTACAGTGTGGACATATATATTGCGAACGCTCACGACAATTTATTTCATATCACGTATCAATAATGTTGTTTTTAAATTCTGTAATTTTATTATTTATTTATTCAGAATACATATCACTTCTGGCGTTTGATTTTGAGCCTAGTACTATTCCGAGGATTTCCGAAGCAGCCCAAGCGTTAATTAATATTGCATAATCAAGTCACTACGCAAGTACTGTGATCGCTCACCATGACAGAAAGCATAATGCCTAGATCAAATGTGTGCAAGATCAAATTTTTTAATAATTTTGATTGTTGATTCTTTTTTAATATAGCACTGCACTTTCGAAATCAAACTTTATCTACCTGTATAGATTTTAACGGACATATTAACTGGCATGCTCACTGTAAAGTTGGCAGCGACGAAGGTAAAGTAGTTCAAGGCCTAAGGACGGTCACGTATCGCGTATAAAATAGTCCGGAGCTATTTTCGCGTTCGGGTCTCAGAAGCGCAGGAGTAGTGATAAGGGCTACGCTGTCACGCTCATCAAGTGTGCCATCGCCGTTACGTGCAAGACTCTGAACTAACGTGCCGTGTTCTCGTCGTGCTGCGTCAACCTACGAGACTTCAAGCAGTTACTCTATTATTATATTGGTGGAAAGTCTGGTGCAGAGTTCAATAAATGCTCCGATCGTAGTTTCGCTCGCGTCCAGGTTGTATGTTTTAAGATACGGCAGTCTGAAGAAGCTGTTTTTAGCGATGTTGTAGGGCTCCAAAATAATATTCGTATCATGCGTGAAAACTATTAAGCAACCTACTATTACGTCCTCCTCTAAGATATATATATTTTATTATTTCTAACGTTCTATGACGCAGTTCAAGCTTCAGCTAGTCGGCTCACTTAAGGTTCTGTTAAAGATGTGATCTTTAAATTTTTGTTCTCCAAATAAATCTAATCAATCTGTGTTTATATTTTGCACATGAGAAAACAATTAGGGTACAACAGTTTTATTGTTTTACGGGAATAATACAATGACTGGGTTCGTAGCATTGTTAATTGTACATATAATTTAAATATACAAAATATTCAAAAAATATATATAAATAAGGGCCTTTAAAAGTTATATGTTATCGCGAACAGCCCATAGCTACGACAATACGAAAAATCGACAGAGCATGATTGCAACTATAGTCCACTCATGCCAACCTTTCAGAAGCCCTCCTAAAGTTGTATTCAAGCTGTCCCTCCACCTCATACAAACAAAGCTTAACAATGTCTAAAAAAAAATTACACGTAAGAGACATCGCATCGCATTTGTGCGTACTCGGTTTAACGATGTTTTGTGTGAGAATTATTTCTCACATTAGGCGTTATAAACACACCGTATTCTCTCGCATTTTAACTCATATTAATTGTAAATGAAATTAAGTAATTTGTACATAACACGTAGGGATTTTTTTTTTTTTTCAATTTTACTAAAAATAATACGTTTTTATGTTAACATAGGTATAGAACCCTTTTGATACGGGACATATTTAGGATCAAACGAATCACGTAGGGTGATTTTCAAAAAAGTGTAATTAAAATTTTTTAAGAAATATGAGGTGATATCAAATGCGATTTTAGCAATTTACTCTGATCCTACACGCGACTTAGTAACTTTTAAGCTTCTAATTTTTTTGAAACCCCACAACGGAGTTTACAGAAATAAGTCATATTTTTTTTTTCAGATAAAATGTGTCATGTGTTTAATTTGTTAACAAAATGTGCCAGTTGAAACATGGCGTATAAATAACATACGCGCAAAATATCGTGGAAGAAATAAATAAATTTTTTAAGTGTACTTTATTTGATCGCCTTTCTGATATTTTTAATTCTCGGTAAGTTAGTAATAGGCCACATTCCTATACGGTAGTATAATTACAAATGTACAGTTGTGTACTAATTAAATAACAGGCAGAAGAAATTAACAATTTATCACAACTGCGGTTCAATGCAAATCGTCGCTATTGGGTTGTGTCCAATATTATAAGATAATAATTAATACTGCCTAAACAGTTATAATATTTATGGAAGAATAGATTTTTAGCTATGCTAATTAAGGTCCTGTGTAACTTCTTTTTTTTCTAAGGGTTGGGGGGGGGGAGGTTACTGTGTAACTTTCATTCCGACGACCAGGCGGCGTGTGTGGTATCTTAATTTTATTTTTGTAACTGTTAAATGCGTTCGTCGTCGAAAAAAAAATGCTGCTAATTTACGATTTTCTATCGATAACTTTAAAAGTTAAATATACTCTGGTGTCAACCTTGTTTTTTGAACGCATCCATTCAAACACAAGAATTATTCGAATATATGCCTGTAACTGATAGATATTAAATTTCCCGCGTTTGACATTCTAAAACTTATATTTCTGCAGTCTTTTGCGGACATCGACCCAAGTTGTCAGAACAGTTGGAAAACATGCCTGATACTCTTTTTTTCCCCTCTTGGAGTCTGCATCAAATTGCTATTTCTGCGTAGAAAAATACATTTGTATACTTCACAGTTGCTCTTGAGTAAACGTGGTAACATGATATACTCGCTCGAAATGCTCCTTCAGATATTCGTTGCTTGTCTTTGGGAAAGGGCTTACTGGAATACAAGAGTAGAGCGCGAGTTCAATACTATCTTTCTTTCCTTCCAGAGAAACGGTATCCAAGGCAACCTACACGTTTTGATAAAAATATAAATGTGTCACAAAACACGTACAAAGACGTGCTTCGTCCTATAAAAGAAGTGAAAATTGTGTGTAAACTCCACGCCTATTGGGTAAACATAATATATATTGTACCACTATCCTGGAACCAAATTTATTTTCTTTTTATAGTAAAGCTATTTATTTCCAGGTAACATGCAACAAACAGTTGAAATGCGTGTAACAGTTGTGATCTTAAATTTACCAAATTATTTTGTTAACTTTTTTATGTCTTCTATTTGACGTGTTTAGCGCGTGGTTTAATAAATAGCTAACCTGATGTAGGTGTATAAAAATAGTAGTTTCTTTTTCATTAAACGAGGAAATACGACTAAATAACGAATACGTTATCCAGTTTAGCCATTTTACTTTGTGTTTCTTCGTGTTCTTAGAATATGTGCCCAGTTATCATAATAAATGGCCAACTGCTATGCCGATTCATAACATTGTCGTGTAATAACATTAGTTCCGCGATGTAATTTCTTGACTTATTGGCTAACAGACAAATATAACTGTACGATAATGTTAATCTCACTCGCAGATTCGTTGTACTGTTTAAGGAAAACAGATTTCACCTGCATATTGTAAGTATAATTTGCTATTTAACGTAATCACTAGCGTTAAAACATTGTGTGTCATACCCTGTTATAAAGGGGAACTGGTGAAAAATTTATAGTTGCGTTACCGTGAGAATTAAAATCAATGTGTGATGTAACTAGCGGATCATCCGCAAATGAAATTTCTTTGGATGCTTTCCTCGACGAAAACAGTAAAAAAAAAAAACATCTGTAATCGATAAAAGGTCGCCGGTACCAAAAACTGTCACGCACGTTCGATGTGACGTATTTTGTAGCTTATTGCTGTATGGCCCTGGAGCACAAATACAACTTAGCATGATAATTTGTTAAGCCAACCGCGGAAACGTTAGCGGAGAAAAAACTATTTATGTTTAGGCTCTAGGGTGGAATTTTTGATTGATTATGAATCGTGCTTGAAGGCGTTGGCCTGTTATGTGGTCGTCCCCCGAAGGCGATTTATCTCCGACGTCCTTCTTTCTCCATTACCCTGGTGCGTCCACGCGGATTTTCCTTCTGTTTTTCCCAGGAAGCAGTTAGTCTTTTTTTTCCACCGAGTCATCAGCGAACCAGAGGCATCAGAGGAAATCGCCGTCTCTTCCCGGCAGGGACCAGGCGAGCCCGCAATAAATTTAGATTCGCCCGTCTGCGCGACCGAGNAAAAATACAACGTAGCATGATAATTTGTTAAGCCAACCGCGGAAACGTTAGCGGAGAAAAAACTGTTTCTGTTTAGGCTCTAGGGTGGAATTTTTGATTGATTATGAATCGTGCTTGAAGGCGTCTGCCTATTACGTGGTCGTCCCCCGAAGGCAATTTATCTCCGACGTCCTTCTTTCTCCATTACCCTGGTGCGTCCACGCGGATTTTTCTTCTGTTTTTCCCAGGAAGCAGTTAGTCTTTTTTTTTCCACCGAGTCATCAGCGAACCAGAGGCATCAGAGGAAATCGCCGCATCTTCCCGCCAGGGACCAGGCGAGCCCGCAATAAATTTAGATTCGCCCGTCTGCGCGACCGAGAGCGGGCACCAGTGGTCCTTCCTGCATCCTCGTCTCTTCTTTCTCGGTAGTTCCGTTGACAGCGCGAGAGCTTCTCCGCAGCTTCTTAAGCGAACATCCCTCTGCCCTTCAGCCAGTAATGGGTGCCAGGTCCCCTGGACCTATGAAGCTTGACTGTTGGGCTGTCAAGTGGAAGGGCATGTTTTCCTAGAGAGACTCAAGGTAGTAATACCGGACTGTCCATAGAAATTAGGGTCTGTAAGTTGTCTCCTGTGATACCTTGGTGGATCTGGTACAGGAGGGGAGGAGGTGCGGAGAGCCGGACATGTTCCGGAAAACATGTACCCAACCTGGGCTCGAGAAATGCTTAACAAATGGGAGGACAAGAGTCCTCACAAGGGCGTGTACTTCCCCTCGCGCTGAGGGAGTAGCATCCCAGTGACGTAAAACGGCCTTCAGCCAGTCTCTCACACGTTTGTCGTTAACGGAGCCGTCTGCCTGGTAAAACAAATTAAACATACGTCCAACGCCTACGAAAAGGACGCACGCATCAGACGAGGGATGTTGAGTGCTTTCAAGACGTTACGCACATTAGAAACACCATTAAAAATAATTAATACATATTTTTAAAACAAACTAGTTTGCATGCGTACATGTTGGCGCACGAAGATAAATAACACACGGGACTGAGGCTGAATATAACTTTCAACATATCAAGCTTTTAAAAAAAAACTATTTCCAACCCCTTTAACATGGCCAAAAACTACATTTTTGCTGCGAAACTTAATATATGGGAAAACATTGATATAGGCTGTTCACAGTAAACTGAGCCGTTGTGAAAGTCCTGCTTCACCCGTTTGGTCACACATTAATTTCCGAGTTCAAGTGTTGCAATCACACAATTTCTTGCTACGCGTTATGCTTGTGTTCCAGCATTTTCCTCGCAGCTAATTAACAGCGTGCTGCGTGCTCGATGATATGTGATGTCGAAGAGGTACAGAATATCCCACAAATCGTAATATCCACATGGAAGACTCCCGGCATGCTGGACACCCATGCTTTGCTGTGTGCAGTACTGGTAATAACTTTCATTCCTTTTTCAACATGTCCGCGATCATGAACACCCTGATTGAACGGGTTAAGATATACTATTATGCGAACTGGACATTCTTTCGCCGTGTGTAAAATGAACATTGCCGTAAGCCTGATCACTTTATTTTTGCGTCAATCAAGTCAAACAGTGAAATTATTAGAAAAGTAAATATTTTATAAATGTGCTAATTCTTAAACTTCTACGTATATAAAAGACACGACTCAATATAAATAATTTAAATATTCCAAATGTCTATCTGACATAATTTAATTGAATGTTAGGACATGGAACTACTTTATTTCAGTCGTTGCCAACTTTACTGGGCGCTCGCCAGTCAGTGTGCCCTTTAAAATACATGAAGATCGGGCAGTGACATTATTCAAAGGTTAGTTCACGTCCCTAGAGATAATCGAACACACACATACCTATTGCGATAGTGTAATGTGCTGTTAGGCTGATAATTTAGGATCAGAAAGACGGTTTGAGGATTTATTTTCTTTCGTATAGGCCTAGTGTTGAAAATATGTATATCGAGTTCGATGTGCTTTTTTTAACCCGATGACGGACAATTCACGTTGAGTATAAAATCCTCTGAACTTATTAGCCCATTAAGTGAAAACCACGCTATCACATTAATGCGTCTATCTTCACTTAAATTATGTTCCTTTCTCTGCACTTAATACTCTTCCATCCACCGTCTAACACTTCAAACAAAAACTTTTAAGCATCTTACTATTTACGCGGCAAACTTTCCGGAGTCTCAAGCAAACGTATAGTAAATCCTATTTCTTAAATTGTCTGACGTTATTTCTAAAAAAAATAACCAGTAAGTGGTGGCAAGTAAGAAACTGCGCATCAATTCCCAAAATATGAAACCGTTTGAATCAGTGGTGTATCTAGGCCTTTATTTCGGTGAAGGAGGTACTCAGTACTCTTGTACTGATTTAAATTTTCATAAAATGCTGGGTTTAAGCACTATAGTTATTGAACGGTGATAAAAATAAACAATAAAATCTTACAACCATTTTTAGCCTATATATTGAAATTAATGAATCAATTCACTTCCACAGTACAACAGTACATCTACTGTAGTCAGCATTCATAGCTTTCCTTTGTAATTCTCAACTAATTCATCAACAGGACACATCGATTGGTTCTTCCGAATATGTTCAAAGCACATTCAGGATCAGCTTCTGTATCTCGGCGTACTGCAAGCAGTGGCAATCAATTGATACTGTTCTCTGACATAGTGTTACGCAGATATGATTTAAGTCTACGTTGTGTGGAAAAGAAAAAAGACCTCTAAAATGCAGTTTGTTGAATTTTTATTAATTTATCTCTAAATAACCAAACAGGTTCCTGAAACTAATTTTTTTTTAACATTTCGGGAGAGGGGTATGTATCCCTATGAATCCCCCCCTCACTGTTTTACCCTCTGCCAATGGTTGAATGAACGGTTTCGGAGAAACCGGCGTGATAAGTTTTACAGGTTTGTTGTGCACTTCTAGCGTCATTTTCTATGCGCCGGCTCTTCCAGTACTAAAACCCGGCGCACACGAGACGATTTTTCCTTAGAGTTTTGCCAAGATATTATTTAAGAGCTAGGTAAAGAGCTATGTAACTTGGTTACTCGCGGGGTTCCTCACTGGTTTTGCCACACACGGTATGGTTTCCTTGCGAAACACTCTGTCAACTAGTAACGCCGGCAGCCATAACAATTTTTGACAGCTGGCGAAAATAATAAACAAAGAACTTTGCACTGCGAAGAAAGATTGCTGTAATTACACTTCTTTCATTTTTAATCATGAAAATGAACACCGTAGACGAAATAGACGACTGTGGACGAGATAACGGTTAGCCTGAAGGAGCGAAAAAACTGGCAATGCTTTTCAAAGAATTCGGGTGAGCACGCAGATAACCTCAAAACGTATACAAACGTATTCCTTCTGCGCATTCGGCAGAGCTAACATAGCTCTGCCGAAACAATCCCTACCGCCGTGTAAATAAAGTCACGTGACACGTTTCCTTTTTATCGTCGGGTGAGATCGAAAAGGTAGCAAAGAAACGCGCAGAGAGAATGGCACCATTCCAACTGCTGGAAAACAGTGGCCTGGCCAGTAAAACTGCACGTGGGCATCGATGTTTCCAGCAGCAAGAAAGACCCCGCGCGTGCGACGTCGTAAGGGAAATCGTTCCGTGTGCGCCGGGCCTAAGACAGGGGATGAGCTCCGGCACGACGTTCATCGTAGCAGCAGGGCCTCTACACGTGTACACTGTGTATACAGGATGATTCTAAAATCATGGGACAAACATTGAGGGCTGCTAGAGCTCACTGAAACAAGCAATTATTGTATAGGAATACATGGGCGGGAGTGACGCTTTGAGGCACAAACACAAAAACATGACACAATAACGGAAACATAAAATGTTCATTAGCAGCATACCTAACGAGTGATTCCGTACAGGAAATGTTAAAACAGTTGCTGGAAATGCATCCACCAACAGTCACGCATGCTTGGCAACCTCTACATATGGCGTGATTGGCTGACAATGGTGGCGATAGTTGAGAGCAGTCAAACGGTTCGCCAGTGACCTGCTGCATCGGCATCAGTATCACTCCACTGACGCTACCAAGCTTGCTTTATTGTCGATGGTAGCACTTTTGAGCAATTATTATAAACATTGCTGTAAAAAGGCATTTAGCGGCGACGTTGTAAATAAACACTGTGTTGCATTTAATGTGTTATTTTTGTGTTCGTGCCTCAACGCGTCACTCCCGCCCATATATTCCTATACAATAATTGTTTGTTTTAGTGAGCTCCACCACCCCTCAATGTTTGTCCCATGATTTTAGAATCACCCTGTATAACCTCCTTGGTCACGACACGCAGTGTTGTTGTTGTTGTTGTGTGTGTGTGTGTGTGTGTGTGTGTGTGTGTGTGTGTGTGTATGTGCGCGCGCGCGCGTGTGTGTATAGTGAGGGCAGAAAATTATCTTCCAAAGTGTTGAATGAAGAGTGCAGCAGCTCTCTCGTCGCTGAAGCACATGGTGCAGGCAGCTGTGTGTCGGATGCAGGCCACCGGTGTGGAATAAGTAGCTGCCTGGGGTCACAGGTCACGGAGTTGCCTTCTCCCGGCTTGGGGCGAGGCAGGATGTCGGCGGGGTCCCCAGGGGAAGAGGGGGTTGGCTCGGTAGGAGACCCGACAGCAAGACGAGTGGAAAGTCAAACACAATGAAGGCGAGGGATTGTCGCTACGGGATGACGTCTGACGATGTTAAGGGTGGAGGGTGAAGGAGGAAGCTACGAAAACTCGCAACGGAATTTCCGCTCAAGGAGTTCTCCGTCGTTCTTTGTTCGCGTATATCGCATTATTTCCCCTCCGGCAGATAGAAGCGCCTTCGGCTTGAACTAACGAAATTGACATGTATTGTTGTTCACTACTCACTAGCATGACTGAGTTTCTGAAAACTATACGGGATCACTCTATCGTAAGTCTGTTAGAGGTGAGATGATAAGTTGCATGTATGGTACATTTTTTTGTTTTGTTTCGACAACGAAACGGCAAATTTAGTTCTGCACGTAACCCAGATTCTATTACTTGATGAAATTACAAACTAGCATAAACGTTTCAATAAAATTACCATCAAATTCTAGAAACAACGAACGGATTAGTTTTGTAATATTTAAGTAATTTTTCCTAGAAAAGATACTAATATAATCATAGGCTGCCTGTATGTTATTTTCCTCCTTTTAGGCCTAGGTTTGAACCGTTACATCGATATCGTTGCCTTTCCTAATAAGGACAACTAATTTTAAAAGTATCTAACACAATTTAATCTCCGCTTTATTAATGCTGGGTTAGGGAAAAATTTAGATAGGCTATCTCGTATCTTCAGAAATCTCATTCTGGTTTGAAGTGTAATTCGTATTCTAAAAAGGTCAAACGTACAAATTAAATTCACTGAATTATAATTTCTCAATTTCACTGATTCAGAGATAATTTAGCCTGAGTTATTAAATATTTATTTCTTACAAAGTGGAGATTATTCCAGGAATTATTACTAAATTTGGTATCAAAGCAAAACATAAAATAAATGTGTTTGTTAATTTTGAACTGGAAGTACTGGAGAAATCTCTGGAGCCATATACACTATTTTAATCTAATTTGTTTACTTCACTAGCCAGAAAAGTGTATTGAATTCATTAATCTGGAATATCTGTAAGGCGACATTTTGAGTGCTACCCGTACGTGCAGTATTGTGGCCTGTGCAATGTAATAGTTCAAAAATTACTCAGCTGTTTGCGAGGTGAACCAGCACACAAGTAGTGCTTTAATATATCATGTACTTTTTTTATAAATGATGAGCTTATTAAAATAAAATTTAAATATTTATATCTCCGAGAACATTAAATCTATTTAATTCAAAATTTTCATGCAATAGTAGCTAATAATAGTAGAACGTACTTAAGCGCTGAGCCCTTAATTAGGCAATTTAAACCCAATCCAACTGAAATAAAATTTTACTACTTAACCGATCCTAACAATATTTGGTGTACATTAAGGGAATGAAACTCAACACGCTATCGGGAAATCTTCTAAATACTCACCCAGCAAAAAAAAAAGATACCCAATTTTCTACCAACATTCGCACATTTTTTTGCCACATACCCTGAAAACGAAAATTAACTTTTGAAACCACTTAACTGAAGAATTCAGTTTTGTGACTTAATTTACAGGATAATCAAGGTGCAACCAAAAGGTAACTTCCATTATGCTTCTCTCTATTTTTTTTTCTTAATATATATAGATGAAGGATTTCCTCGATATGTTTAGTATTATGAGAGCTCATGTACTTTGAGCTAGTCCCAGTGAGTAGTGTGTGCGTGTACTGTTTTCCTGTACTGAACATTAGCTATTTTCTATTTCAGTGTATGGTCTTGGTTTTCGTCTATTTAAGGTCGCTGAGCCTACATCAGTAATGACAGGATATTGAAAATAATTCACTCTTAATATCTGGTGTGAGATTTAAATGTACTGACTATTCACATTATTTTCTTTTTGCTAGTTACGATGTGATTTTTTCTTTGGTACGCATACTCTACTGACTGTATAAGCACTTATTTAAATTAACAAAAAAAATTAGATAGTAAAAAGTAAAATACCAAGGATAGGTAGTTGTAAAGAATAGCGACTTTTCCTAAAACAAAAGAAAAATTCACTGAAAGTGGTATAATTTCACTTTAATTTGGTTAGGTCTGCTGCGTTTTACATGACTGGCGGCTAAATTACGTAAGCCCTTCAATTAACACACTCGCGCGTAATACTGCACAGTACAATTCACTACATTACATTTTGCTTGCTAAAACTCCAAATGTATTGCATTACTCACCCATTTCGTAGGCAATCATACCTCGTTGATGAGTAAGCACGTCACGTTAACGTCTATTCACATTGTCGAAACTCCCTAGACACATATTTTTCCGCACAATTATTGTATTTTAACATTTCCCATGGACATAATGGCACATAGACGCTCGTAATTTCGCACAATTATTAGATTTAACACGTCAAACAGAATGAATTGCAATAAAACACGTGTAACAGCACTCATACATCAAACACCTCCTCACAGTCAAAATCACACGGAACACTGATTGGGCGCACATTGCCACGACGTGAACCAATTTAGATGCTCATTTATTTTCTGTCTCTATGTATCATTCATAACCGAATATATTGGAATGTACGAGTATCATTGCGATACACGTCAATGGTTGATAAACGCCATCTGTGAAAGTATTTTTCCATTATATACTATATGTATATTTATTCTACTATAACGTTACGTAGTACAATCCTCTCGTGAACATAGTAGACAAGGTAAGCCTAGAGTAATTCAACAGAATTACATGATGTTCGGACACTGTTTGATTGCTGTTTTTTTCACCTGTGTAACCTTGGCGGCTCGGCATAATTGTACTCTCTGAATGAAGTTTTAGAAAATAAGGATGGTTTTCAAAAGATATTCACGCATTTAATACAATTTAGTGACCCGATATAAGAATATTAAACATACATTTTACATGTGTTACCACACAAACACCGCTATATTCATAGCCCTTCTCACCATCACATTTCATGATGTATACTGCCAATTACGTGAAACTCCACTAATATTGATATTAAGTGTGATTAGTAATAACCATATATTACATTTGCAGGTATTATGTTCCCGATTTTCGTTTTGATTCATCAATATATGTGTTACGTGTGTCAAATAATAACANTACTCAGCTGTTTGCGAGGTGAACCAGCACACAAGTAGTGCTTTAATATATCATGTACTTTTTTTATAAATGATGAGCTTATTAAAATAAAATTTAAATATTTATATCTCCGGGAACATTGAATCTATTTAATTCAAAATTTTCATGCAATAGTAGCTAATAATAGTAGAACGTACTTAAGCGCTGAGCCCTTAATTTGGCAATTTGAACGCCATCCAACTGAAATAAAATTTTACTAGAATTGGCTAGGATTGTTATAAACCACATGTAATTCCCTTACTTTCTCAACACGCTATCGGGAAATCTTCTTCCCCTTAGAATAAATTAGTAAATACTCACCCAGAAAAAAAAAAAAGGATACCCAATTTCCTACCAACATTCGCACATTTTTTCGCCACATACCCTGAAAACGAAAATTAACTTTTGAAACCACTTAACTGAAGAATTCAGTTTTGTGACTGTAAATTTACAGGATAATCAAGGTGCAACCAAAATTTAACTTCCATTATGCTTATCTTTATTTATTTTTTCTAAATATATAGATGAAGGATTTCCTCGATATGTTTAGTATTATGAGAACTCATGGACTTTGAGCTAGTCCCAGTGTGTGTGTGTACTGTTTTCCTGTACTGAACATTAGCTATTTTCTATTTCAGTGTATGGCCTTGGCTTACGTCTATTTACGGTCACTGAGCCTACATCAGTAATGACAGGATATTGAAAATAATTCACTCTTAATATCTGGTGTGAGATTTAAATGTAGTGACTATTCACATTATTTTCTTTTTGCTAGTTACGATGTGATTTTTTCTTTGGTACGCATACTCTACTGACTGTATAAGCACTTATTTAAATTAACAAAAAAAATTAGATAATAAAAAGTAAAATACCAAGGACAGGTAGTTGTAAAGAATAGCGACTTTTCCTAAAACAAAAGAAAAATTCACTGAAAGTGGTATAATTTCACTCTTCTAGGTACACAGAACACGAATTGACTAGGGCCATCAACATATTATCAATACAAAGTACAAATACGAGTGGGGAGGGCTATGAAGATCAGGGAAATTATAGGGTAAAACATGTGTAAAATATGTATGTTATCGTTATATTTTCTTACGTAAATACGTTAAATGCAAAAAGACCTATCCGAACAATACCTAACGTCAAGATATGTAAATGCAGGGAAACTGTTTGCCAACTCATGATACCGTATATCTTCGTGCGGCAGTTCATAGAACACCTGTGAGTTACACATTGTGAAGTAAGGTTTGATTCGCTTAGGTATGCTACATATCGAATAGCTACACACGGACATACTACAGAATGCAAAACCCTGTCATAAACATATACTACACATAATAAAACGTGCCGAAACCATAATAAGTAAGCTCGCGTAGGGTCATACACCCCTGAGATTCACCTATCGTGTACTTAGGTTTAATTTGGTTAGGCCTGCTGCATTTTACATGACTGGCGGCAAAATTACGTAAGCCCTTCAATAACACACTCGCGCGTAATACTGCACAGTACAATTCACTACATTACATTTTGCTTGCTAAAACTCCAGATTTATTACATTACTTACCCATTTAATAGGCAATCATACCCCGTAGATGAGTGACACGTTAACGTCTATTCACTTTGTCGAAACTCCCTAGACACGCACATTTCCGCACAATTATTGTATTTTAATATTTCCCATGGACATAATGGCACACAAACGCTCGTATTTTCGCACAATTATTATATTTAACACGTCAAACAGAATGAATTTCAATAAAATGTGCGTAACAGCACTCATGCATCAAACACCTCCGCACAGTCAAAATCACACGGAACACTGATTGGGCGCACATTGCCCCGACGGGAACCAATTAAGATGCTCATTTATTTCCTGCCTCTGTGTATCATTCGTCACCGAATGCATTGGAATGTACGAGTATCATTGCGATACACGTCAACGGTTGATAAACGCCATCTCTGAACGTATTTTTCCATTATATTACTATATGTATATTTATTCTACTATAACGTTACGTAGTACAATCCTCTCGTGAACATAGACAAGGTAAGCCTAGAGTAATTCAACAGAATTAGGTGATGTTCGGACACTGTTTGATTGCTGTGTTTTTCACCTGTATAACCTTGGCGTCTTGGCATGATTATACTCTGTGAATGAAGTTTTAGAAAATAAGGATGGTTTTCAAAAGATATTCACGCATTTAATACAATTTTGCGACCCAATATAAGTATATTAGACATACATTTTACATGTTCTACCACATAAACACCGCAATATTCATAGCCCTTCTCACCATCACATTTCATGATGTATACTGCCAATTACGTGAAACTCCACTAATATTGATATTAAGTGTGATTAGTAATAACCATATATATAACATTTGCAGGTATTATGTTCCCGATTTTCGTTTTGATTCATCAATATATGTGTTACGTGTGTCAAATAATAACAGAATGAGTTGAAAATAGGTAAGTTCATAATATTATCTTTTTCTGCGTACGTTTCACACGGTGCTAACGTGTCGATCCCCTGAATTTTCTGTTTTAGATTTTTTATGTGGAGAACGAATCACTTATTATCATTATCAACTGAAAGATTGATCTTGATTCAAAATACGAGGTAGTCCGTTGTCTTACCTTAGCTGTTTTGATTTATTGTAAATGGCAACATTTTCGCTCAGTATGATTTCCTGATTACCACTTCGTCCAAAAATGTATTAGCCGATTAAATACAAATTGCCAAAATCCATAATGATCTTTGAAATGAAAAAATTTGGTTTTAGAAACTTTACTTTGCCAAAAATAGTGCAATTCTTATCTATATATTTTAAAACCATATAGCCCTGGTTTTCCATCTTCTTTATTCTGGTATCTTTCACATTTCGAGACACAGTAAATTTTTTCTTGTGGCTGCTCCTTGAGTGTGTGTGTGTGTGTATGTATGTATATAATATATATATATATCGTAAAGGACAACTTTTACAGGAATATTGTTGATCATTATCTTGTAATAAAATGTTTGCGCCTAGGGCGAAATTTATTATTACTACATTTAATGTTATGATGTTGCTCTTAATTTTTTTTTTAATTATTTATGGTTAAAGTTTGTTTTCCTATTATCTAATGACTCAATTACAATAACATTCAAAATCTCTGTTAAAAATTATAAGAATAATTTCTGATTTTGGAATGCGTATCACAAGAAAACTTAAAAATATTCAGTGTCATGTTTTGTGTTCTAAAATATCCCTTTCAGAACCACTTTTATTTACGGCTTCATCTGTTGCAAAAAAGAAACTATTTTATGAGTGCTGTACTTAAATCGACACTAGATTTGTTACGTTGTCACGGCCAATGAACTGCACGCTTCGCTCTCGGCTATGGTAATATGAACCACTCATAACTTTGGAACAGTTGAACGGCTTACGAATCAGTTACTCACATGGAAGATCATTGGCCATTTAGCGTCGTAGTGTAGCTACAGTAATGGTCAAAATTAACATTCCTGTACGTTATGTTCACAGTTAAGCACGGTAGGTATTAATGAGTTATGACTAGCAGTTTAGTAGATATAAAAATATATATTTATGGTATTAATTCGCATTAAAACAAAAAAACTAGAGTTTGTCCTTCTACTTTTCTTCTAGAGATAGCACAGATGTCATTTTCTCCCAGTTACGTTGCACGGTTCCGGCAAATTTACTTTCCTTGAGTGACATATTCTGTGGATTCACGTATTCTGTGAGAAACATTATAGGAGCCTGTGTGTTACCTTAGCAACTTAAACAATATTTATAAGTTCCTTTAAGATATCCATTATTTTTCGATTTAGCGATGCTACTTCTGCTGTGTTGTGAAAAGCAGGCTCAGAAATTACTTGAATTTTGTTAAAAATCGGAGCCACTGAAACTTTCTCCTTGTATAGTCTGGTGAATCTGAGCTCAAATTAGAACGATGGTTAAATTTCAGTGACAAGATTTTACCTGGTTAACGGCAAGAGTGAAATGTTTGTCTTCGCTATTGTTAAGGAGTTCAGTTGCCCTTTGCCCTTAAGAAGTTTGAAATTTCTGAAGTCTTGTTACACGAACTTTATTAATTAACTCTGCAAATGAGAGTCGCCAGGAAAAGAAAACGAAAACCGTTCCCTTCGGAAAGTATTGTCATTTACGGGTTTGTTTATCTCTTGATGGGACACACCTAATGCTCGTACGCAATCAAACTGTATGACTATTTAATGATTTTATATTGGTTCATATTATATTGTAGGTTTAATCACTTGATTTAAGCTCATTTAAACGCAAGAAATTTTTCAANATTTTATATTGGTTCATATTATATTGTAGGTTTAATCACTTGATTTAAGCTCATTTAAACGCAAGAAATTTTTCAAGATTTACATACATTATGTTACTTTGTAAGTATAATCACGATTATTTCATTCCATCAGTGTGTTACAATGTGCGCATGAACAAACTTAAGAGATTAAACTTAAATAATATTACTCTCGAAGCTAATTATTAGTAATGCTCAGCGATGCCGTTCAAACATAACGGAAAGTAGACGCACATTAAGTTGAAGGTGTCGGATGTGAAAATGAGCAAACGAGCAGTGACGNATTTTATATTGGTTCATATTATATTGTAGGTTTAATCACTTGATTTAAGCTCATTTAAACGCAAGAAATTTTTCAATATTTACATACATTATGTTACTTTGTAAGTATAATCACGATTATTTCATTCCATCAGTGTGTTACAATGTGCGCATGAACAAACTTAAGAGATTAAACTTAAATAATATTACTCTCGAAGCTAATTATTAGTAATGCTCAGCGATGCCATTCAAACATAACGGAAAGTAGACGCACATTAAGTTGAAGGTGTCGGATGTGAAAATGAGCAAACGAGCAGTGACGTGGCTGAGTTTTAATTAATGTGCACACTCCTTTGACAAAGGAACACTGGACGGGTTGGAAGGCAATATGGGTTGGGTCCAAAATTTAATGAGTTACTTTGAAAATTCGTTTCAATTGAAAGAGTAGTGTTTTGTATGAGTGCTAGAGGAGCCCAAGGCACCAGAGGAGGTTGTTCCCATAATGACTGTTTTGGCTTCATTCAAACTCGCGGCCACACGGGTTTTTTTATTTTCTTCTGGTGAACATAAAACTGCATAAATTACTCAGCACTCAGACTTGGTTATTCTATTCAGTTGTCCGGCATTAACATGGCAAGCAGTCATAAATGAATTCCATGAATTCAGCTTTCATAAAGTATTCTGATATTGAAACCTGCTATATTATGTTGTATTCATTTGATTCCTGTACATTTAATGTTCGAAAGTATTATACGCAGTAAAAACTTTTGAAATTGCGTTGTGCCTTTCTTTTATAATAGAGTGTCGACAAGAACATTTATAAAAAAAGATTTATTCCCCATTTATTTCACTCTACAATTATATGAGATCTTTATAAGAGCTACTTGACGCTACAGAGGTAAATTATAGCATACGCATAAATATTCATATTGAAATATTTTTTTTAATAGGCAGGGCCGGTACTAGACATTTTACAAGTGTAAGAGGAGAACGTTTTTGCGCATCCTTCCTCGCCCCACTGCCGACACGTAAAAAATATTATCAAAATTTTACGAAGTTGTAGTTCCGATTTTCTGGACTCTTGGTACGGGTCAGCAATTGAACAACCTATGTTGTTATAATTAAAACGTTCTGAAAAGATTGTGAAAATTGACAGCACACGCTCAATTCCACGTCACACGACAGTGCAGTATTCTGCGAGTTTGACGAGTAAGTGCGGCTAGGTGCGTGTCGGTCGTGGCGGTGTTTTGCGCGAAATCAATGAGTGAATTCCTTTGTCGATGCGTTTCTTCCCATTGTGACAGTAAGCTGCTACAGCCGTTAATGCAACTTATTATATATATATTGTTTTGTTTTGTTTGGAGTGAACTCTCTCAGTCCCCAAGGAAATGGGTTGGCACTTTGAAAGAGTAGTTTGAATTTGGTACACCTGTGCCCCAACATGCAAAAATTGCATTAACATTTTACTGAAATCATTTTCGCACAGTTTTCGTGGCAAAAATTACACATAATATTTGTTAAATACAGCCGAATGGTACCAGTCAATTAACTCATAATATCTATGAACTTTTAAGATCAACATTGACNAAATTAAAAATTTCATCTCTTAAATTGTGTCTAGAGCATAAATAACATGTTGTTTTAAAAACATGTTAATACATTCACAAGCCTCTGACTCTGGTGCTCCCACCAAGTACACCGTAGCTTCTCACCGTGGGAATGGGTGAAGGAGTGAGTAATCATATTCCCTGCCTACGCCCTCCTTTATATTTTTTTTTTAACACAACAAAGGGTTTGGCTAGTTTTTAAAAGTGTAATTATAGTGAGCATAAAAAGTGCCTCTTAGTAGAACTTTTATTTTTATATGAATTGTAATCATAATTTAAGTACACTTTTAAAAAAAAATTGCCCAGTAATTATTTTCTTGGTTCCTTTATGTGTTCGTCTTATGTACTGATACAGATGAATGAGGTCTAAGAATCCCCATTTTACTTGGCACCCCACGCAACTGCATACTTAGCTTATATCATGAGCCGGCTCTGTTATTAGGCAAACCGCTCATACATTCAATGATGGAAATGGAAGTAATCAAATTACTTTAGATGAAAGTACTTTAAAAAGGAAAACGAGAATCACTGCAAACATCGTGCCAAGGGTCATAATATTATAGTTACAATACCAATAAATATAAATGTTTATGGGTAACACGTGTTATAAATATTAATCATTGCCCATGTAAGGACCAATTGCAACATAAGCAACTGTGTGCACAATGCATCGTGCAGAGAAACTTACTTGTGGCCAATCGATAGAAAACATACTCTTATCTTAAGTCGACCTTGTTCTAAAATTTATTCGTGAAATTTTCAGGCCCCTAATTGTAGCCACTCATGACCCGCGTCCTGGAGGTAGTTAGTCCGAGCCACGACTGCTACACTTTGGGGAGGGGGGGGAGGGGGTTCCTCCATTCTGTTCCCATACAAATATGGCACCATTCCTGAAAATGCATATCTCATTTCCCGTGCCAATTACATTAACATCCTCAAAAGTTGAAATAAAGCAATTATAAATTGAAATGTGTTAACGCGTCCTCGACTTATTTGAATTTGTGTAGATTACCGTGGAACGATCCCCACGCTCCGATTCACAACAAGAGGAGGGGTGATATGCGAGGCACACTTAGGGGAGAGCAAGGTGAATTGGTGACTCTAAAGTAAGATTATCTTGTAACAATATACGGTTAAGCATAACAAAAACAATTATCATCCTCAGTACAATAGCATAGTTTTACAAACAACTAAACATGTGACTTTTTTATGCATCTATATTTATTGTTTTTTTTTTTTATTGAATTTTAAAACTGCGTTTACCAAACAGGCTACATTGCCTTGCTACGTCAGGCCAGTGACTGGCCACTTGCGTTATTCTCATTTAATAGTTTCTCCTCTTTGATAATGGGATCTACATCCATCAACTAGTGACGGAATTAAATAACCGTTAGTCATGGAACTGGATCACAAACAGGCTTCTGCCATTGCCGAGCGTTTGGAAAATGCATTTATCATGCCTGCTGTCTGCTAGAAGCGACGGCGCTGTTCTTAGCGATACATTTCATGACAAATTGTATAACCACTTCTGTTTCTAACTGCGATTATTGAACTCCCTAGCGGCGATTGTTTCAACGCGTTAGTTCACACTAGGTGGCTAACCACTTTTCCCTATTCGATGCCACGGCACAAAAGCTTTTCTAAAGTCAAAGATAAGTAGTCTGATACATTTAATGACCCATGGTTTTAAACCCTAAAATATAATATTGTAATGGAATTATTGTAAATAATTATAAACTTACCACGTAATATCGAGATGATGGTATCTGAAATTCAATTATTCTTACGCAGTGAACAAATTTCAGATCTCGCCGTTTTCATTTCAGCAATCAAGCAATTATTTTTTTTAATAAATTACTTGACATTGGTATGTAGTGTTCTTATAACTATATAGCAATGTGTGTGGAGGTTGGTGGCCTAGAGCAGGAGAAACATCCGTCCAAAGACAGACAGTCTAAGAGGAACCAGAAGGTGGCTGCCTTTCATCCCCGAAGAATCACATGGTATGAGAACTTAAGATACAGCGGCAACAGAACACAAGGGCGGTGAGAAACTGGAGTACCCCGAGGTAACCCACTGGCTGACGGCATCGTCCACTACGTTTCCCACACATGGAATTCAGTATGTGGCCGGGAATCGAACCCGCAACGCCGTGGTATGAAGCAGGTGGGCCCCAGCCACATGTTATTGTGTTGTTCTTGTAATATCCGGAGAAATAATACCGAAGAATTGCGATCTTCGTTTACAAGATCAAATATATTTTTATGACAGCATGGTCTGGAGATTCTTTCGGGGATAATCAGATAGTCTGATAGTCAGATTCACACTTGTGCAAGAAATTTTGATTGTCACTGTGCCCTGTAAGCACATCATCAAATAGTACATATCCGCAGAACTGTCAAAATTTAGTTTGCTGACATGAAACAGAGTATACAGACTTTCCACCAACAAAATGATGGGGTCTCCTCGTAAAATTTCATAGTTACAGCACGGCGACGGGAACAGCTGCGCATCAGTTCAGAGCCTTGCGCATAGAGGCAACGGCGCGCTTGACGCGAGTGGCAATGTCGCTCTTATCGCTCCCGCGCTCGTCGACCTCAAAAGCGGGAAACAACTCCAGGCAGGCGGGCGCCGTAAAAGTGGCCGGTGATTCATCTTCATCGTGGCCGAGACCTCGAGTTCTCGAGGCCGGCGGACGTCCAGCCAAACCGCATTCTTGCGGTGTTGGCGTTATCCGGTCGCAAACAGCCGCTTCGTGAGCCCGGTCGTAAAAGTGCCCTCTCCTCCCGTAACAGCGCGCCGCAACTGCGACCTTCACGAGGATATGAAACACCGTATTTCTTATTTACTGCTCTTCGGCGCCCCGACCTCGACGTCGATCAATGGGCTTCTCCGCTCGGGCGTCTGTGCCGCCGGCATCCTCCACGTGCTGTCCCGTGGGGCCGCGGTGATGTCGTGGTCAGACTACCCGCCTCCAACCAAGGCGAACGGGGTTCGACTCCCGGCGGGGTCGCTCCTCGGATTCTCGCGCGTGAGGATTGCGCCGGACGATGCCGCTGGTCAGCGGGTTTTCTCGGGGGTCTCCCGTTTACCCCACCCTTCCATTCTGGCGCTGCTCGATACTCCCCTCGCTTCACCTTCCATCGACTCTCAAGATATCTATGTTACGAGTCACTCAAATCACTCCTCGTGCGGTCTCGGGGAATAATCCTTCCCGCACAAAAAAAAATTGTTGTTATTTACAACATTGGAATGTTTATAGCAAAGCTAAGGTTGTTAGCTCACCTTTAGTCCAGGAATTTTGGGGTTCAAATCTCCGGTAATCCATGCATATGTGTGCCGTGTTTGTGGCCTATTCGCGGTATCTTCACACTTTTTCAATCAAACCTTTAAAAAAATTACCCCCCTCCCCCTCACTTGTTTCCTAAATACGTCATGCACAAGCGTTGTATACTTATGTTGATATGAAAACACCGTACACTATAAAAATTTTCTTGTACTCTTACAAGAACAACCCTTGTAAACCCAGTTGCTAAGAAACATTTTTTGTAGTACTAGAAACAGTTTTCTTGCTGAATCTGCGAAACATATATTTGTAATACATGTTACAAATGATCGGCTTGTGTTATAACTTACATTATTGAGAGCTGGATACAAAGTTATTATTTTATTTATAGAAAACAAATGTGATGAATTAATAACAGAGTATAAGGAAACAATTATTTCAAAATATAATTCACGAAACTTAAAAGGTACATTTTTTCAGCACGAGGATTAGACCTTTAACCATAAGACCAACTTTACTTACGAACTCTACACTTATTTTCGTTCTAAATAACAGTAAATATATACAATATATTAGTGAAATTCGGCTAAGAAGAAAACTTTTATTTCATTTTAAGAGTTATGTGTAAATATCAAACATTAACATTAACAATTATTGAGTAAAAGCGCCACGTGTTCTTAAAATTGCAGTGGTTTTAATGTGATTATTTGAGTTGTTTTAAGTGCTTTACGTTATTCAAAATTGCAGTATATTTGTTTTTGCGCACAGCTACAATTTTCATCACCCCTAGTTCTTGCACAAACAGCTATATATGGTTTGACGTTATTGGGTGTCCACCATTTTGCTTGAGCTTGTGGATCCTGGTCAGTATAGTACAAACGTTTCTTGAAGTCTATTACAAACACGGCTCTTGTAGTTTTACAAATTAGGAACTTAACAACAGAAATTTTCGTACTGCTACAAACAATTGTAAAATTACAAACAATTTTTCAATGAGAATTACAAATTTTTTTACATTGAATTTTTGGTTAAATCGAACGTCTATAAACAATAATATTTCATTCATAATCAAAACAAATGGAAATAGAGAGGAAATATGTGTGCTGGTAGCGCGTAGTTAGAAATGGTTGAGCTGAGCTGAGAGATTTGGGCGGCTCTTAACAACCAGGTCTTGAGAGCCGAGAGTTAGAAACAGTGTTCGTGCAAAGTTGTGTTAAGCTGGGTGCGCAACGATGCGGTACGTTGTCCCTGCGATGTGATTTTCTAGATTTAGTTAAGCTTTGTTTGCACGAGGCGGAGGAGTAGCCTGATATCAGAACTTTAGCAGGGCTTCAGAAACGTTTACAGTAACTATGAGTTGACGATAGTTGTAGGTTTAGGTAAATTTATTATTTAAACCACTTCTCGATTAGTATCGCGGCGTCGAACCGTAACATTAAAATGTAATAAATAAATAAAAAATTAGTTACGTAATTCTAGCTAATAAGAATATAAAAATATTCAAATAACTGATGAAAACCCACGTATATATTTTTACATATCATTTCGGATATTGGACATTATTTATTCGACGTTTGCCCAAGTCACAGGCTGAGGCTGTATCCCAATTACCTGCAAGTATGTACATGTCCATACTTCACCCCGCTTGTGACGTCACTAAGTATATACTAGCACCATCCCAATTTCTAGTGTAGTACACACAGCGTCTGTACTTGCCAACTACACGAAGTTAGTTGCTTACTTGCTGGGTGAGTTTGCGTACTTGCGGCGGTCGCTATGTCTGTTTTCTAACGTCACGCACATAACCTATGATGGGAACTTTTTGTGGTTCCACTTACCCGCCGTCTTATTGCTCTACGAAGCGACCAATGTGCAACATTATTTCTGCCTTTATAATAACCTAACTGTTACACATGACAAATGCATTATTGTTATTTTTTGCAACAACACCAATCAACACCATAGACACAAACGCAACCAAAGACAACCAATATAGAAAACAAAATGCTTATTTACAGCAAAACACATGTAGTTGTTAGCTCAGAATGACAAAACACGTGTTTACGTTCTAGTAGTTCGTATTATTTACTCCAGGTTGTGCGACGAGTTAAGTACAGCCAGGAAAAAAACCGTCGCAATAGTCAAAGTAAGTATACACAACGGCTGCTACGGATATGTATAAACTAAACAAGTATGTACTAACAATTGAGAAACAGCCTAAGTAAGTACGTAGAAATTGAATAGCGTGGCGGTTCCTTTGATGTGGGCGTACCTATTCCCCGATTGGCTACACGATGCTCTGGAATCAGGCCTTTTGTCTGATTGGCTATTTCTTGTGCAATGAAGCGAATAATTAAAAATAATATGACCACCCTGCAATGCAGTAAAATAAAATAGTTCCTTTTAATTAATTATATTTATTCTAATGCTGAAAATGGGAGCAAAAAATCTCGATTGTCCGTTCAATGTCTTCTCTAATAAATTGACACATGATGCCTCTTATATTTAAAGTCTACCTTAATATATCTCAGCAATGACATGGGTTCCCAAAATAAATGTCCGTAAGTAGAAACAATTGGATGAAAATTAGAAATGCATTTAACGAAACTTACAGCTCATCATGATGAATGGAAAATCTGCTGGGAATAATCTCTTCGATAACGCTAAATTTCAATTGGCATTTAACATTCGTTAACCGAACACTGAACTACCATAATATGAAACCAAAAGACTGAATATTGCATGACCACCGAGTAAAATTAACTGGGGAATTCGGAGACAAATTACACACAATGTAAATAGGAAAAGGCAAGAGAAGACACGCCCTGCGGGGGTCGATACCGGCTCGCAAAAAACAATTACAATTCCCAAACACCAGAGAAATAGTCCTCAAAGCACGGAGACGAAGTTCGTTCTCCACGCTTGTTGCGAGCGATTTGCCATTGGTTCCGCTGTCGCCCGGGTAAGCGAGTCGCCAGGTGCCGCAACGTGTTGCAGGCCAGTCAACGCGACTTCGCTGGCGTGTGCGGCTGGAGTTCGCAGTGCAAGCGGCAGTTTCGCATCTCTATCAAAGAGTATTCTCTGTCCGGTGTATAGCCTCAAATACGTACAACTCACCCAAGTAGATAATACACAGCAGTGTGATGGAAGTCCGACAGACGTTCCCTAAACACTTCAGCTGGAAAATCAAGTCTTGAGTGGGGCCTTTGGTGGGAACCGTCTTCCGCAGAGGTTCTAATAAATTTCAATTTCAAGCGTAAGTGACGTTAATTTAGTTACGTAGTTTCAACGGGGAAAAATTAATATTCAACGATAGATTTACCCTGCTGGGCCCAAACAGGGCTTCTGATACACTTAACGTGGCTTAAATTTCATAAGCATCCTAAAAATCAAGTACAATATCTGCCATATGTTGCTATGAACGTCAACGATTACATAAATAATTTTCCCAAGAGTATATTACATTGAAACAACAAGAATAACTATTCTAACTTTGAGTGTTTTACTCAAATTATATTACTAACTGGTTTGTGGAAGTTCCTATTCATAATTTAATGCAGTCGTTTGCTTTCTGATACCAAATCATTCTAGAGGTCTGTGTTGTTACCATGAGTCGATTGGCTGTTAGACTGCTCACTTCCCACCTAGGCGAATCGGGTTTAATCCCCGGCCGCTTCTCTCCGGATTTTCGCAAGTGGGAATCGTGCCGGACGATGCAGCTTGTAGGCGGATTTCCTCGGAGATCTCCCGTTTACCTCGCCCTTTCATTCCGGCGCTGCTCCATACTCACCTCACTTCACCCTCATCGGCTTTCAAGACCTCTATGTTAAGAGCCACCCAAATATCTTAACTCTTCACTCACTCTTATATCTTTGAAATAAATTTAAGTAGTATATCTTACTGTTAGCGTGAACACCGATTTATTCTAACTTCACGAGAATACAGAGAAGTAACGTAGTTTATTCTCTATCATAACTAGCGAAACGATTACATCCCCTGCTTCAGTAGAGAAACGCAAGAATTTTATAATTGATGTTTCATTCCTTGAATGTTTTTAAAATCAGGTTATTTTGTCCACAAACAGAAAACAAAATAGATACACAATCCAAAATGTGCTTAGGTTTTAGTGTACACACACGAATTACTCCACGAAGTATACTGTTCCATGCATCTGAAATTCTCTCAGGAGCGGTTAAATGAAGACGGCTGTCTGGCGTGGATTGACACGAACAAAGGATTTTGTCAAATTTGAACTGCAGCCAGTTGCTGAGACAATTTGACAGCCAGACGATTTCGAAAGTACAAAGTGAATAGAATAAAAAAATAACAAGTCTGGTTTATTTCTACGCAAGTTTTTTTAAAATATGGCAGCGTCCACTAGTAACTAACCTGAGCACACATTTATTCGTTCATTGATACGAATGCACTTACCTATAGGTGGTTCAATAATAATCCAGCACCTTTGACAGCCCTGCCTAGCTAGTCTTTCTTTGAAAATTGTGTACTTCTACCACGTTAAGGCGGTTCACAGTAAAGTGAGCACTTTTGAAAGTAAACCTTTGAAACAAAATCACTGCCCATAGCTACAAATATAATACAGTGCGGACTGGCACGCAGGCCCCAAGTTAAGTTGGTAGAGAATTGAAAAAAATAGTTACAGGTCATCAACTTTGTGTTGAGAACGTAGTGTTTAAATTTATGGCTGTTGAAGTCAGTGTTTCTTGTTTTACACTCACAAAAGCACGGATTTGCAAATTATTGACGTATATACTTGAAGAAGAAAAACTCCACGGCTTCCCCTGAATGACGCGTGAATAAAGGGGGAGGGTTCATGGCGATGTTCATCTTAAATATGGCTTAACGATACGAAATGTGAAGTAAAAGTAAATCCCTTTCAGCCGCAGGAAGTGGCTTTAAGCACTGTACACACCAGTGATGAGGGGGAGGCGCACTCCGCTAAGAGACAGTCCATGGCAACAATTCCAGACGAACAAAATGCACCTGATTTCAGCATAGAAGAACTCACTGCAATTATGTATAAAATGAAAAACGGCAAAGCTCCTGGAATCGATGGAATTACAACGGAGATCTTGAAAAGATGCTTCTCCAGAATCAAGCTTATTTTATTGGACATCGTAAATGACTGTCTGCAAACCGGAGTGTTTCCCTCCCTCTGGAAAATGGGATGCTTGAGGATCTTGCACAAAGAGAATAAGAAGGACCTGGATGACCCCAAATCATACAGGCCGTTGACGTTGCTTCCGGCGCTAGGCAAAGTCTACGAAAAGTTGAATATTAGAAAACGTACTATGGCCTTAGAAGCAGAAGGAACGCTAAATGAATTCCAGTACGGATTCAGAAGAGGAACGGGGACGGACTTCGCTTTGGCCGATGTTATGAAGAACATAAGAGAGTCCTCCCAGAAGTACATAATGGCTATTTTCCTCGATATTTCTGGATATTACATGAAATGGACAATCCAAGATATTTTAAGTAAAGCGACGCACGAAAAGTGTTCAGTTTTATAGTAATATTTGAAGTTTTTAAGCGTTTCTATCAATTACACGTATGTTTTGCGAATTCCTGATGTTTAAAAGGAATAAGTTTAAGTTACGTGAATATCCTAACTGCCGCATAACGCTTCGTGTAACGTCGGCATTGTTCGTTTCCGAACCCGAAGTTACCGAGAGGTTTCAAATGTTTCATGTAAAAGAGCCCAGTCCCGTCTTTTTTCATAACGTAACGCGTTTCCGTTCGTCAGTAGTACATTTCCGTACAAATTTCCGTCGATATACGGACATTTTCAACAGTGCATAACTCCAAATTAAAAATACTTCAATTGCGTCTTATTTAAACATTATATTTAAATGGGCCCTTAAGGACCCGTCTGGCTTGAGGTATTTTGTGCGTCTGAGGCCTAGAATTGAGGGATCTCTAAGGGCCATCTAGGTGTGCGCATCGAATGTCTGGTCGCCTTTACGGGCAAGGCCTTTTCCTTTCGTCGACTCACCTCGTAGGACTTCCAGTGGCGACGCTATCGTTTTTTGGTGTAATAATAAAGACGAATGTGTGCCGCACGCCTCTGAGATACATTAAGTGCCCCGTCTGCCTGCATCGTTATTCTCTTTTTTTTGGCAGATAAGCGCGGTCACTGTAAGGGTCACACTGACACGAGCTACAAGAGCGCCATCGTCGTTACGCGCAGGGATTTTAACTGGCGAGCGTTGTTCTCGTAGTGCTGCCTGCACCTATTGGTAGGGACACCCGAGTTTTGGCGAAAAGATTTCCGCACACGCTAAGACTTCAATGCCCTACGGACGTTCTAGCAGTTTTATATCCCTTGTTGACGGCGTGTGTTTGTGAGAAGACGTCTTCAAACTCGACTGGTCAATCAGCATTAGGTAACCTTAGTACTGTACGTCTGTGATTCGCGGGCAGGAACAAAATACGCGTAATACGAGAATCATCCAATCACGAAAGTGAATCTCAGCTAAACTGCTGTGAAATACAACTGGTCGTGAAATCTTTTTGCGAAAATCGGAAGTCCCTACCTATGGGACTTTCAGACGTGACCCTATCATTTAATTGATGAAAAGCCTGTTGTAAAGTTCAATGCAGGCTTCTTTCGTAGTTCGACTCGTATCCTGCTGGCATGTTTTAAGATACGGCAGTCTAAAAAGCCTGTTTTTTTACCCATTTGGTTCTTGTGCTCATGAGCGAGGACATGTTGCACATGAAGGATATTTATAGTCGGCACTGTACACAGCAAGGAATTACTGGCCGGTGTTTTCAAGTGAAGCGAGGACATGTTGCACATGAAGGATATTTATGGTCGGCACTGTACACAACAAGGAATCACTGGCCGGTGTTTTCAAGTGTTCTTCCTTGTGAAAGTCTGATTTGTTGAAGTTTCTGCACTTCTCATTTGTGAATGGTCAATGCTGGCGTCAACAAACACGCAATACGTTGTTCACTGGTTGTGAGAAGCACGCTCGACACAAGTACAGTGCCCATTATAATAATTAACGATTGCAACACTTCAACTTGTAAAATAATTCGGGACTGAAAGTGTTAAATATATTGGAGGGCTCCGAAATAATATCTACAGCAAGCGTGGTATCTTTAAAGTACCATTCCTTCCTCGTCTGGGGAATGTCTTTTCGTAGGTAAACACACTTGGGACACGTTTAATATTTGGGTTTAAAAAAAAACAGAATTTCAAACACTCTGTAAGGCCGTTCAATCATACGCCGTTCAATAATATTGAAAAGTTTTTAAATGCTATTTAATGCGCTCAGCTTTGGTTGCCTGAGTATACGACGCTCTTAACTCTTTGAAGAGAATGCACTTTTATACTTTGGGCTACGTTTGTATGGAAATATATTTGCTCGTGTTGACAAAACTCATGCCGTTACGGTTTTACTGCTTCGCAGGACTTGATCGGAGTTCAAGTAAAAAATTACAACCCGTCAGCGTTCCACTTCGTAAAAATTACAACTGTTATTTTTCAGCAATTTCTGAAATGACCACGATGGACAGTAAAACGTTATACATCCGTCGCGACACATTAATCGGTACACCGTCAACGCACGACGTCATTGGCTGACGAACAGCTAGTAACAAAAGTTGCAAGGTACAATAGCCGTGTGCGGTGTAGCCAGGGCCAATAGGACGAAGGTAAGTGGAAATGCGGTGAACCAACACAACTGATATAGCTGTAGTGGAGAATACAGGCAGATTACTTCAACTATATCTTCAGCGGCCAAAGGGTTCAGAGGCGTTTGCCAACGCTTCGGTTTTTCGTTTGCCAACGCTTCTGTGTTGCATATATCAATGAGAAGTTACAATCAGAATTTCTAATGTTAATATAAGTGATTTTTACAAGTCTTGATTTCAGAAGTTATCCGTTGAGTCCCGGAAATTTCACTAATTCATTCGGCAACAAGCTAGACTCCGAAACCCTGTATGCATTCGAGCATCACTTAATTGGCTGTTGCTCCACTTTAACCCCAGACCAGGTTACATAGGATTCTGTTTTTATTTTCTTTGCAGGTTCGTTATTGGTTGAAAGTCGTTCGGGGCGTGCATAACAAACTGCGGTCCAATGGAAGCATAAAAACATGTGTACGCGTGAATGCAGTTTAACTCGTCCTCAGATGAATCCACGAAATTTCCGGGTCTCTAGTGAACAGCAAACTATGGCTACACTATAGTGTGTTTTCCGTCCGTCGTCTCTAGTGCTCTTTTCGTGCAGGCACTTCCGGGAGTTCTTTAGCGTCCAGAGTGCTTTGCTGTTTGGCGCGAAGCGACTTCCTCTCGTGGGTAGTGACGTCCCAATAAACGCCTGAAAGAAGCAAAGGAGAGCAAGAACGTCTTACAGCGTGCATGGCTCTCCATGGGCGACATTCTTCTTGATAAACTTTTACTCCTTTTCCTCGCCGTATTATTAACATCCAGTTGAAATCAGAGAAACTGTTTACTCTTCTACGCTTGTCGTCGACCAATCATCGTCTCTATTTGGACTTAGGTAACGATTGTGTTGTCAGATCTGTTTCACGCGGACTGCTTTTCTTTTCAAAAATAGGAAATACAATAAATGCATTCAAGTCTTCGAGTGCATATGCTACAAGTAATCTAGGCTGTAACGAGCGTGGTCTCTGTGTTTCAAAATATGATTTCATTTACAATTCTTAACTTAAAAACTTTGTTTAATTTGATAAAGCAGAAAGTAATTTTGTCAAAATCAGGAAAACTGTTTCAACCATCGAATGTTTCCACGTATTATTTAACAACCTTCTGAAAATGTGGCTTTTTTTCAGTGATTTTCGATCAAATCTTTTAACCCTACAGCAAAGTGTTAGTTTATGTCAATTTTTAATAACAACATTTGGTTAAAATCATAACGTGAAATTGTATCGCAATCACTTCAGCGCCATGGCCCAATTAACGGAGAAACGAAATTAGGGGCGGGTGATACATAGAGAAGGAAGTGATCACACAATTTATTGTTTCTAAAGGTGATATATATAAAAATGTAAGAAAAAATTCGAAGGCGTAAAAGCGAGGATCATCTTAAACCGAGTGCAAAGGTGGATGGTGGTAGAAAAATAAGCAGTCGCGCCTGCATTTTGCAGCACAAGAGTGGCCAGCCTATTGCCTATACCCGTAGGGGATAGCAAGTGGCAAATATAGTTTGTTTCATGTCTGACACTCGCACGTATAGGCTTCCACTATGTAATGGGCGTGACTAAAACGCAACGTATCGGCGAAGCTAAACTTGTTAACAGTAAATATCTACCTTTATCCACAGATGAAGAGGTGACAGGGGCCTTCATCTACTGTTTTCATTGATAGCATCATCAGAGCTTTTAACGAAAATGTTAAGCTGTAGCTTTTTATTTCTACACACGTGGAGCCCCCGAGTATTTCGCGAATTTCTACTGTAGCGAGGTAGCGACCTCAAACGCCTGTCCCAATCTCCTGCTATTGTGATTGGACAGGATTTGTTTACACATGCCCCGTTTATCTGCGAGCCCGTAATAAGCAGGCATCAGTAGCGCGAGCGAGCTTTGAACAGTCCTGCACGAAGGCATCACTCAATCGCAGCAACCAATAAGTAGACGACAGCGTTTCGAGTGTATAGAGAACTGTTAAGACTAGCCTATGACCACATCAATCCGCGAAATACTCGGGGATCTATACATACGGTAAGTCAAACAGCTTGCGTGGTGGCTTCGCCAGTTCCATGTAAAGATGTCATCGGAGAATGATAAGGTATTTTAAAGGCATGTCCAAGATATCTTCCGTGCTATATTAACAGAGCCACCTGTTTTTTTGCGAAAAGATTCCAGGACTTGTTCTACTGCAAAACACGTTAGTTCAGAAACCGTTTTGTGGTTGGAGGATGTCAACTTTCACGCGTCTTACCTCTCTGCCAGCCATTCACGTACGTTCAATGTCGGGGCAACTTAAGTCTGATTGGCCCAGCCGAGCATAAAATGTCTTATCGCGTGGACATGTGGCCAATAGCCAAAGGAAATTTGCAAGTGTGCACCCACGAAGTTGAAGTATAGCACGCGTGTTAATATTTTCGCGAAAAACAGATGGCACTGTACATTAATATTTTAATTCGACTGCATCCACTGACTAAATAATTCGTTACAAATACTACTGTAGATGTCGCAAGAGCATACAGTTACTGCCCACGAAATTGTTTCTGCCAAAATTTGATTTCCATAATGCTTAATTAACAGCGAATCAGCTGCGCTATTAACATGCGTTCTCCTATGATGATGCCTAACCGCGAGTTAATCCGAATCGCCTCAAGGTGAATCCTTGGCTGGCACACGGACGTATTTAACTTCACTGTACCTTTTCGCACTGTAAACTATACAAACTATAAAAATAACCGATAAATTTTGCCGGATTGTTGTGAGAAATTATTCGCCAATGCTGTATGTAAAAACAATTATTTTATTTGATAGAAAAACAAATTATAGTATTTCTATATAATCATTACGAAGTATACAATTACTCAAAACCATTCTGCGCATTTCCTGAGCACTTCTTCTTATGAACTCCATAACACACTGCTAACATCGTAGTTCTCTGTTGTCCTGGTGTTAGAAACTGGACAGAGAAGTAAACATTTGCACATTTTATTTTTACTTGTAGAGTTTCTTTTTAAAAATACAAAATAACCAAAAGACATAGAAATATGTTTGGTTATTTAAAATGTATTTCCCATGGCTATGGAGGTAAATGTACTTTTATCTCCGAGTGTACGTGATGCATTTTATTATTATTTTGGAACATGTCTGCTTATTTAGGAGTTTTAGTTACCAGGTGAAGTTTTACACAGCAAACAAAGTTTCTGTAGAGACAGCAAAAATAATAATTTTGCGCCCTATCTCCTTGTCATGTCATTTTCATTGTACAGTATTTTTTCTTCAAAATTTAAAACTAAGTGAGAATTTTTCCCTCCATCACGTATGTCACCCTCCTTTATCATAACATCTCAGTAGTTACGCGATGTGTAATGAGTTCATGCGCACCAGTTGTGTTAACTTTACAAATTGTAATTGTTCCAAGGTGTCATATGAAAAACGGATGTTACGAACAGCCAGATATTTTTATTGAATTATTTAGTTATTTCAGTAAAAATCTTACAAAACAATTTTTTTTCGTGTTTCTTAATATTTTAACTTTACAATTGCAAAGTAATTTTTGTGAGAAATATTTCCTTAGAGGCTCTGCTGTGAAATATTTCCGACCATTTGTACAGTTAATTTAACTCACAGAGTTGCGGAATTTTCCCATAAGTATGTTATAAATTTTCTGCACGTCTGTGTGATGCGATGTTTTTTCTTTTTGCTTCGCTTACACGAAAGGCAATTTTCCTTCCAGAAATGTTCAAGGTGCGCTGTCATTAGAGACGTAAATAATTCGCGTTATTTTGTGCTATGATGCCAGACTTCACTTTTGTATATCTACTTGAGCACAGTTGGCGATTTTTCTTGGCTACTGGCAACTATACGTAGGGACACCCGAATTTCGCGAAATTATTTCCGCACATGCTATATTTCAATGCCCTGCGGCTGTACCAGCAGTTTTATTTTGCTTATTGGTGGCGTGTCTTTGCGAGAAGACATTTTCCTACTCGGTTGACCAATGAGAATGAGGTAACTTCAACACTGCACGTCTATGATTCGCGCTCACCTGCCTAAGACGCGTAACACGNCTGACCAATGAGAATGAGGTAACTTCAACACTGCACGTCTATGATTCGCGCTCACCTGCCTAAGACGCGTAACACGGCAACCATCGAATCATGAAAGTGGATCTGAGCTAAAGCGCATTAAAGTAGAACTGGTCGTGAAATCTTTTCGCGAAATTCGGGTGTCCCTAAACGGCGTCTTTTATCTGTGTGATCGCTTCACTGAAGATTGGTTGTTCAACATTTAGACCTTTACTATTGGCTAAGAGTGTTCTTGGGACGAGCCACACAAGTTGTCTGCCAATCGCAACTGCCCAGAGAACATACAGTGTCTTGGAGTTTGGTCTACCGACAAATAATAACGCGAATTTTGGAGGTTTTTACCCATTAGTGGAGACAGGTGTTTTTCGCGAAAATATCTCAAGGCCAATTGTACTCCAAAACACTTTAGTTCATATGCACTTTCAAGGTTGGATGATTTTAAATTTCGCGCGCCTCAAGTGTCGGTCCGGGAATCACGGACGTTCTGTATCGTAGTATTTTGTTCTGATTGGCCCAGTCAAATAAGAACACGTCGTCTCACTTAGACACTCGGCTAATAACAGAAGGAAGTTGTGGTTGTGGACGTAGGATATTGAAGTCTAGCTTGGCCATAAATATTTTCGCGAAAAACACCTGTCCATACTCATTAGTCGATATGCTTTATTTAGGCTGGCCGTGCAATTAATTACGTGGACTTCTTCCCACTGTCACTTGGCGTTGGGTGAATGCCGTGACCAGTGATTGTGAGCCTCTCAGCTTCTCATTAAACTTTACGTCAGCCAATCCCCAAAGAAAAAAAATAGGGCAGAACTCAACTCACGACGGAGGTAGTCATCCGCTCTCGTTTACATACCGGCAATTTGTTTTCACGAGCAGAAACCGGTTAGACATCTCANCGACGGAGGTAGTCATCCGCTCTCGTTTACATACCGGCAATTTGTTTTCACGAGCAGAAACCGGTTAGACATCTCACGTTGAACGCACGTCAAACTTCCTGATAGGAACAGTTTCCTAATTAGCGAGGTCAGACGCAAATTAATGTTTAATTACTCCGCTCGGACAGTTGAAACTGGGTTCCAACCTTTCCCTTCTTTCTCTGCTGGTCACTTCCGTCCTTGCAACGTGGCCCAGTTCCCTCGTGCGTTGTGTGCTGCTTTCAAAATACCGCCCACGCCACTGTTTGGGGAGAAATAGGAAGGATTCGTGTGCTACGTAAAGAATTTCCAAGATTATGTGATAGTAATTTATATTTGACTGTTTACGTAACCAAATAAGGGGTTCATTGGAATTATAAGTGTGCAGATAAATAAAGAATATAATTTTATAAAAAAAAAAGAANATTTCCAAGATTATGTGATAGTAATTTATATTTGACTGTTTACGTAACCAAATAAGGGGTTCATTGGAATTATAAGTGTGCAGATAAATAAAGAATATAATTTTATAAAAAAAAAAGAATAACTTTTAAGAGAGACGTGCCCTAACAGAGATTCCCGCGGATCTAGCTTACCACAAGCAGCAAAACGTTTTCTCTCAGGACCTCTGGAACAAAACTTGTGAACACAAGAAAATCCACCAATTGAGGTGCTGAATCTTTACAGAGTAGTCCACTCACGCTTCAACATCTCGTTCTCTTGCTGCAAAAAGTTGTCGAACTTGCAGTCTACTAAATCACGCTGACGTACCAAAAAAAAAAAAAAACATGGGGTGTCCGACACAGCCCCTGTGCCGGCAAACAAAACGCACTTATGCAGATGCTTTTTACGTTCCCGGCACCGCTTCAATCGATCATATGGGGTTCATGGGTATCACTGGATTGATCTTGAGATGCTCTTTCCAACCGTATACGGTCATTGTATTTCGACTTGGCTTTTTGACGAGTATAGGCCGACATTGTGTTAAGTTTTCAATTTCTGTTTTACTTTAAACTCGTACAATTTCACCATAACCACGCTACACAAATGTTTTATACACTTAATCGATTTATCTCGACGAGAGCTGTTGATTAAAACTTAAACGAGCGTCGTAGCTACTCCGCGTCAAAAGTTATACTACGCGGAAATTATGAGACGCGGCGAAACGAACTCAAAATGGCGGTGACCCCACCCTCGCCGCGCGCGACGCTTCGCAGTCCTCACGCAACGTAGAAAATTATTTGACCCCTTGGCAATTNATTATGAGACGCGGCGAAACGAACTCAAAATGGCGGTGCCCCCACCCTCGCCGCGCGCGACGCTTCGCAGTCCTCACGCAACGTAGAAAATTATTTGACCCCTTGGCAATCGAGTGGTGTAATTGAATTTTAGATGTATACGATAGATTCGGAGCTGCAATGCCAAACTGTATCCCGCTATTTTGTCATCATTAAATTTTCTGGATTGCCCACTATGTTTGCAAATATTTAAAGACGTATTCACGTCAAAATACACGCTAACCGAATACACTGGCGCGTTGGAAACGTACTCTCATCTTCACTCTTCAAAAAGGTCATCGAAAAGTTAATCTTATGAAACGCCGTACGGGTTCGAAGCTCACGAGTCTCGGATAAGTACTTTGCTAACACGGAAACAAAACCCTACTTTAATTAAAGTAGCTGAGAAATTAGGCGAATTTAGAAGATTCNCCCCACCGGGGCTTGGAGAGCCACTTTTCAAATTAACATTTTTAAAAAAAATCATTTATAAACACACAAATATAGGTTCTCAAGACTTCCGCCTACCTAGCGTTTTTTTCGCGTTTTAGGCCGAGAAGCGCCGGAGCGATAAGGGCGACACTGCAACGTGCCGTAAAGCCAATTTATTTTAAATGAATTAGTCTTCAAAAGAATAAATTTATGTTATCTTCGTTTTTAGATACAAATAGTCTCCCACACTGAGAATTTCCGTTCAATGCAATTATTTTGCTTCCTTTATAACACATTCGTGTATGCTTCGGCGTTCTTTCACGCATATTTTCAAAGGAAATGGGAAGCTACACAGAGAAAGGCGAACGAACGACGTCACCAAAATATAGTGAATTTTTGCCCAATGATTTTAATCGTTGCAAGTGTAAGAGATACCTGTATTTTATAAAAACTGACAAAATATTCAGTCAGAAATTTTTTTTTCATTCCAGGTGTTTATTTTACGTTGAATTACTGCTGAGTGCAATCAAGCCGTAACTCCACTTCACATTATCATGTTCTCCGCACTGGATAATGTAACTGAAAGTGTTATGTTAAATAAACTAATAATTTTATATTGAAGCAATTGCTTTCCTGTACGAGAAAAAAAAAACTTTATCACATTTTCTTAAACACGACACTGCACGTAAAAATGGTTCCGAGTGTATTAGTGTCGTTATCTATGGTTGTAGTATAGTTCACTGAAAGTTACTTCCTGCGTATGATAACTATAGTAATACGGTACGATTATAGTTTTAATTTCGCATACTTTCAGCGAGATGTTGTGCAGATGCGTTGAATTAAGTTTAGGAATCGCGCAAAACTAACTCGTGATTAGTATTGCAAGTAAGTGCTTATTTATTTCACGTCTATCAAATAAGAAAGAAAGTTTTTTTTTATTACATTCAGTTACTAGTTTTTATTGAATATGACGTGAAAGTATGTCGTAATTCGGAGAAAATTTGGAATTTTATAACATGCCGTGAATATATTAGCTTTCTTTCCCTTTTAAAAATACTACCCATTTCACCAAAATGATGTTCCAAAATTGTAATATTTGGTTGTTAGTATTTTTTTTTGTTCTACTAATTAAACCGTTTCAGTTATTGTAAAAGTGTAGAAGCTCGTTCGAGATTCGAACCCAAATCGTTTTCTCCCACACACTACGACCTAGAGATCGCATCTAACGTGGCACCTGTTGAACTCGGAACATTTTTTAAAACGTCCAATTCTAAATAGTGAACAACGTAGGCCTACGTAAATTAATATTTCATGTTTCCCGTTGAACTTCTTTCACTAGGAATTTCGTACCACATTAAGCATCAACAAATCCACCAATACTCTTGCTGCTCTTGTTGTCACGAAACTTACGAACAAATTTTCGAGCTGTATTTTCGAACGAAGGCGACCAAACGAGTGGCCGAGCAAATATTTACATTTGATGCAACTAAATATTTTGGTGAGTTTTTTTTTTTTTTGTGTAACACAGAGGTTTTGTTTATTCAAACTCGTATTTTTTTTAATGAAGAAAAATAATTTTGTTGCTTTTTAACTTCTGTTTACTCAACAAAATATTTTGTTAAGGCTACAAAATATACATTTATATATATACATACATATATATATATGTATGGCCTTATGCAAACAGATATTTTATTGGCTGGAGCAAGCCTTTCTGTCAGTGACTTTTCAGCGATCTTCGAACCCTCGACTACAATGGCGCCATTAGAAGCCCTTTGTCTAATGCAAACGCGATTATTAGGTCAGGTTTTGGCGCAATACGCATTTCGTGTTTTCAAACCCCATGACTTGCCTGAACCAATTTCTTAAGGAATAAGAAGTTTACGTAGGCCACCCTGGTCGCCAGCGCTGCATTACGCTTATTGCCTGGATCTGTACTTCAACTGTGGCAGGCCTGCATCGTGGAAGTGTCGTCCCCGAGGGGAAACAGTCTGCCTCCTACGTGCCCTCGGCGTCGCCAGTCTAGCGACATCCGTGCGGAGGAGACTGTGTATTCAATTACGTCGTCGACCCATTTCCCCGGCGCATGTTTCCCCCTCGTGGAGACGCTGCGCTTGTTTGCAGAAATAGGGGCGAGACGACACGAGGGTTGGGATAAGAGAGAGAGAGTGAGTGAGGAGAAGGAGACGTAGACGCAAGGAGACGGTAAAAAGAGGGAAAGGAGACGGCCTCTGTTCCGTCGGGCCGCGCGAAGCTACGCTCTTTTGTCCGCAGGAAAATGAAAGTAGACCTTCTAATGCGCTGCTAACTCTTTCCTTTTTTTTTTTTTTTTCCTGCCGCGAAACAAGTTGTGTCAAAAATTGCACATCCTTACCGTCACCCTTCCTTGCCGTCAAGTGGGAGGTCATTTAAAGGCGAAAGGGAAACAAATTCATAATCGATGTGCTGTGCGAGTAGCGCGCATTTTCATTTCGCAAATCTTGCCATGTGCAAAAAAAGATGGCCTTACAGTACTCATTGAACTAACGTGCAAGAAGTTTTTAAATCTATCGCTTATGCTTGACATCCTAATTTGCCTTTACGGGAGATTAGAAATTTTGTAGTAAAGTGAATATATTCTTTAAAGTTTATAGTCCATTCACGGTCACTTCCAACTTTACTGAAGCCCTGCTAAAGTTCTACTTCCACAAGATTCCTCAGCTTCATTCAAACAAAGCTTAGGAAATTACACCAGAAGGCCAACGCACTGCATTCGAGCGCACTCTGTGCAACGATATTTTTCATACGAACTATTTCTTACTAGACGTTACCAACACAACTGTTTTCTCTCTGTCTTTATTAATGCTAGTTATAAAATATATGTTGTCATTTATGGATCAAATATAAGCGAGAGGTCAATTTATTCAAAAATATGGTAGTTGTACTTTAACACGAGTATAAAACGCTTGAGATACATGACGAAGCAACCAAACACGTCGTACATGGGGTGTTTTTTTAAAGTTTTGGTTCAAAAAGTGTGAAGAAACCGCGAATAGACTATATCTATATTACGATATTGCTTCTCTGTAAAGTAGCCAGTCTACGGCACTCCAGGTTAGAGTAATATCCACATCAGGTACGGGGACCAGTTATTTGGTTTATTTTGCAATTAAGTGCTTCTGAAGAATACATTTTATAAAATAACACTACCCGTAATATCTATATCCTATCATAAACACACGCCTTATTGCGTGTTATAATAATTACAGCCAATAATGGAAAGTTTTCTTTTTTACTAAAAGGATTTTATGAAAAAATCACAATAATTATAACACGAAAGTTAGCTCCAATTTGGTTTTTGAATGGTAGCCATTTATAACTGAAATATCAGATTAAATCTTCTCAGTATGAAAACCCAAATTGCCTTTCTTATTCCCATAGCAAAATTAGTTATATGGTGCCTGAAATCACTATATTTACTAGATTTTCGTCGTAAGCTTTTTTTCAGCCGGTTTGTCGACATTTTTGGCACAATATATAAAGATGATTTTGTACACTTTCTTACATTGTTATATATTCACTGTCTTTATTATTCTCTGAGCACTGATGAATTACAAGAAATAAAATATTTTTTTCTTATCTTCCGTTAGTGCTACGAGAATAATAAATCAAGTGAAAATCTAACATTGTAAGGAGGTGTTCTAACTTATTATTTGTAATTTGTCATGCCAATAATTTTAAAAAATTCGTTTAAAAACAATTTGCGACAAAAATTAGGTAAACATACGACTTTCGTGCGCCATTCTGCTTAAGTCACCATTAATTTTACGCATATGGAAGATAACGCATGCTTCTTATCGCGACACCGAAAATAAATATGACATGAGAGACGCTTTCGTGTATCCCGGCGAGTTATGGCAGTGCAAGTACTCGCGGTAACGTTTCGTGTGTTTGTAAACAGAACATAAAAAATGAAGCATCCATATTCACTATAAGCCTACAGCTTGGCCGTAGTCGTTCCTACACGATATCACGACGTCACAGATGCCGTGAGGTGTAACCAAGGAAAATTAAACAAATGATTTCGTTGTAAAGACCAGAATTCCTTTCCTAGGGAGATAAACCCTACAAGAAACTTTAAACCAGCAACACTTGAACTTATACGTAAAAGGCATCGTTCGCGGCCACTTACGGTGCTAATAAGGGATACTTTTGTGAACTGGTCAGATCACTCTCCTCCCACCAAGGTAAACCGGATTCGATCCCCGTCGGAGTCACCTACGATTTTTCGCACGTTTAAAACGTGGCGGACGTTTCTGTTGGCCGGTCAGTTTTCTCAGAGTACTTCCGTCCCCCCCNCCCCCCCCATTATTTCTCCCGGTGCTCCAACATCCTCATTTTTACTTCGCCCTCGTGGGCGCATAAGACCTCAGATCTTGAGTGTCACACAAATATCTCTTTTTCCTATTGCTCTCCAAACTATTTTGTCATCTGTATGTTCATTATTTTGCGAATTAAATGTTTATACATCTTAATCATTTATACAAAAAATCAGCTGTGTGAAATAAACGTACCGTTACTCTTTCAGACCCACTTTAATTTATAGCTTCAGATGTTGCAAGTAAGAAATGTTTTCGATTTGTTGCAGCACTTGAGTCAGTGTCAACACCGATGGGTTTTGCGTTCTCTGCTACAGTAACATAAACCATTCATAACCTAGAACACTCGCACGGAAGATCGTTGGGAGGTGTCTTCACTGATTCTGAAGTATTGAAACCACGTCTTGTTGATTGTTATCAGAACAACTGAGAAGGAAATTCAATTGTTAACGTAATGACGATTTCCTGAACAAAGAGCCACGTGGGATTATTTTCACAAGTGTCGTTCGTCGTGTGTCACAATGTGCCAACTCAAGCTAGTTTGAAATAAAATATAATTACCGTGTGTTCTGCACTTTACCTGCAAGCCGGATGCTGGAAAGTCCAACCATTGTGTTACAAATGTTAAACTCGATCATCGGCGAATAACTACTACAAAGTTACCGCTAAGTGTTCATGGAAGAAAATGAGATCTGTGAGACTGTGCATAACGACGAACGGATGAGATATCCTTAAACTGTAGTACTTGTAACAATTACCGGATCTCAGCTTATTCGTTACGTAACTGTTTTTTGCAATCTCTGGTTCGTGCTGTTATCAATCGAATAAGGCTGCGTTAGTGTTTTACAATCTGCAGATGCACGAGCTTGATGCAGATAACAACTGGGGAGTAGAAGGTAAATATGCCGGGTGCTTTATCTGCTTGGTAAACGTTGTACAGGAGATTAGGTAACGATTTTCGAAGCCACAACATTTTTACATTCACGAGATAGTTGCATTTGTAACGTTGGTTATTTTGAAAATAATATATATGCATATGTATAATCATGGCAATCAACACAAAAAAAAAAAAGGATAAAATATTCAAAACAGAAAAACCGACAAAATTAAATTCCCTCTGAACTGTCACATATCAAATTATGTGTACATATGTGTAAATATATTTTATAGTGATGAGTTACTAAGTAGTTTAAGATTAACCAAATATAATCTATTGTGTTTATGAAACAGTAACAGGAATGAAAACGACATTAAAATCTAGTTAGTAGGAAAACAATATTCACGTGTTCAGCGCAGTACAAAAGTCGACTGTACACAATAATCGAGAAAATTTGATTGGGGAAGTAGACACCGCCATAAACACAGCATCAAAAAGTATTGAAGGGAAACTCTGCAACAGCAATAATATGTATCAAGCAATTGAAAACCAGTCTGATAACAAAGAATATGAAATAAATAACATAAACACAATTTACTTTATTGGTGAAATTAAGTGATTAGAGCTATCTTCTTTTGTTTGCGCTTTTTTTTTTTTTTGTTGGGTGCAGTAGATGTATTTTCTAATAAACGTCCTAAACTGTAATGGAAGATTTAAACCGATGGAAATAGTACCACATGCAATGCCGCAATATTTCGTGAGTGATTATCGTGCCGGACGACGCCGCTGGTCAGCGAGATTTCTCGGCGATCTCCCGTTTCTCCCACTCTTTCATTCCAGCGCTGCTCCATACTCACCTCGCTTCACCCTCATCGGCTCTCAAGACCTCTATTTTAAAAGCCGCACAAATCTCATCACTCACTCACTCACTTAAAATGCGGCAAATTTAGGAATGTTTAGTGTTGCTGATATGCAAACTTTTAAAACTTCCCTACGTATGTTATTCTTTCCTGAGCAAATGTAGTAACGCTACGATGGATGTATGGGAAAAATTTTTATAAGCCTTATAGGGACTGATCACTTTATTCATGCGTCGGTGAAGTGTAACTGCGAAATTATTATAAAGGTAAATATTTTACGAATTTGTTAGTTCTTATACTTGTATATATTTTTAAAAAAACTGAAATAAAAATAGATTATTTTAGTACTCAGAAATATTTACCTGACACTTTTAGTTCAACGTTAAGTCATGGAACTACTTTCCCTCCGCCGTTACCAACCTTACTGTGCGAATGCCAGTCAGTGTAGCTGCTAAAATATATGTTGGTAGAAGCAGAGACATTTTTCAAAGGTTGATTTCAAAAGAAGTACTCAGTTTACCGTGAACATCCTATACATTCGCTCTTCCTCAGTACACTTATACGCTGATGTGGTAAATTCGAGATAAATTTCTTAGAATTACATTACACGTATAACCGATCTTATTATAATGTTTTATAAACACGCATAGAAAAACGTAAGTCATTTTATGNGAATTACATTACACGTATAACCGATCTTATTATAATGTTTTATAAACACGCATAGAAAAACGTAAGTCATTTTATGGTAAATAAGTAATCATTTTCATGGCACATTGTATAATTCATTATCAAATCAGTTGTATACGATTAATTAAGCACTTNATAAATAAGTAATCATTTTCATGGCACATTGTATAATTCATTATCAAATCAGTTGTATACGATTAATTAAGCACTTTGGAAATCTACCCTTCGGAAAATGTTATTGCGCTAACTGCATACATTTAAATAATCACAATGGCGGACATACGCCCAGTAAAGTTGGCAACGGCGGAGAGGAAGTACTTCCACTTCTTAACGTCGAATAAAAATTGTTCGGTTATCATTTATAAACATTGAAATTATTTATTTTGCTTGCTGTTTTGTTTTAATAGAACTAAGCATAATAATTAGCCAATTTATAAAATATTTACATTTATAATAATTCCACAGTTTTACTTGACCGACGTATGAATAAAGTGACCAGGGCCATAGTAATGTTAACTGTACTAATGTTATTTCTACTACAGGTTAGGAACAAAATGTGATTTCTTATGGGAGAGTTTGGCATAGGGAAAATTTCTGCCACTAGTTGTGCAGTGTTCCAAAGGGTAACTTGTTATACATTATTAAGACACGTGAATTATAAAAAAAAAATATTTTACATAGTTACGAAGTAATTTTANGGGTAACTTGTTATACATTATTAAGACACGTGAATTATAAAAAAAAAATATTTTACATAGTTACGAAGTAATTTTATATTTTATTTATAATTATTGCAATTAACTTTTTTAACGTAAAAAAATGTACAAAATCTGTTACCTTGCCGAAACTAGCACTTATCTATTGGCGAAGATTTTCCCTTTGCCAAACTTTTAACATCGATCCTCCCAACCTGTAGTAGAAGTAACCTTATCTNGGGTAACTTGTTATACATTATTAAGACACGTGAATTATAAAAAAAAAATATTTTACATAGTTACGAAGTAATTTTAAATTTTATTTATAATTATTGCAATTAACTTTTTTAACGTAAAAAAAATGTACAAAATCTGTTACCTTGCCGAAACTAGCACTTACCTATTGGCGAAGATTTTCCCTTTGCCAAACTTTTAACATCGATCCTCCCAACCTGTAGTAGAAGTAACCTTATCTGCACGTATTGGGGAAGAGTACACAATGCGCATATAAGTATATCGTAAGAATGGCTTTTAAAAGTGCTTAGTTTACCGTGAACGTCTTTTATATTCTGGCAAATCTCGAGATGTTCCCAGGCAAGCTCGTGTATAGTCCATTCGCGGTTACTTCCAACTTTTCTGAAACCCTGCTTAAGGATATTCCTCCGCCTCAAGCAAACAAGGTTTTGCTAAGTCTGGAACACCAACGGGACAACGCACCGTATTCATGCGCACTCAAGTGTAATACTATTTTGCGTAAGAACTGTTTCTTACTACGTATTACCAACATACCTATTTTCTCCCTGTTTTTATCGACATTAATTATAAATGAAACATTATAATTTAAGCTCAATTTCAGCTGAGAAAGGTATTTTTATGTTACCAGAAATAAAAGACGCCGGTAGTACGTGAAATATTTAGGAAACAACCAAACACGTCATAAACGGTATGATTTTTCGAAGGTTTGTTTCAGACTATATCAGCGTATTAGCTTCCGACCGCGCCTACTCGAACCAACTCCGTCATACATTATTAGCATAGTGAAATTCTCTGAAACTAATTTTCGCCATTAAAATTTAAATATTTATTTTCGTCCACTGTATAATTTTTAGAAAGTAAATATGTTATAAATGTGTTGTGATCTACTCATGTTTAAATAAAACAAACATAAACCAAATCATTTAAATCCGTTCTCTGCAGTTTTAAATGTCTCGCTTTCAATACGACGCGACGTTAAGTTCTGGAACAATTGTTAATTTTTTTGCTGCAAATCTACGTATTCGTTTAAATATGTGGAGTTTGGGACAAGAATACTTTTTATTGGAAGTTTTGTTTTACAAAAATACTTAATTTACCGGAAAATCAGTATAGATAAAAAATGCGTACGTTTGAAAACCGTTATCATAAGTTTAAAAGAGATTAACATTTTGGTTTAAAACCAAATGGACGTCCTATTACTGCAGGTCTGTGCGGTTTTTACAGTGTTACCGAAATATTTTTAATTTTGTATCAATGGCTGCTTTCTGAGAATACATTTCGTACAGTTTTTAATTTGTTTCTTTCTTCCATGTTCGCAACAATAATGAAATCTTTTCGGCTGCAGGTAGGACTGAATTTCAGGAAATTAATTCGGCAAATGAGTTTTAGATGGCTTATTTACCTTTGTGAAAAATATGTCACAGAGAAAGAATGAAAGAATGCTATTGAAACCAGCAGCCTTTATCTTTCTAGTTCTTTGAAATGTGAATTATATTTCCCATGCGACTCAGATCTTTTAATTTGCTGTAGTGAAAGATGTCCTTTGAACCTCAAACGAACGTGACATTTCAAAGCGCGCCCCTGCATGTTTGCACATTATATTAATCACTCAACGTGAGCTCGGTTATTCAGTTTTTTTCAAAGGTTACGAAGTAATGACAGAAATTTTCTTTTCGAATTATTTTCTGCTTTTATGAGTTTCTCTTCGTACAGATATCTGTTTACTCATTAATTACGTGATTAGAAATATAATACTTTTCCTTCAGACAAAGAGTTTTCTTTCGATCAGAAAACGCTATAGTTTTATAAATGTTTATAAATGTTATTAAAATAAAAAATAATATATAATGTTACATTTCATCGATTATAAAAAGCTATAACTTTTGAAACAGGTGACATCGAATTATTTCACTGTAATATCTAAAAATGTATTTCCTGCTGCTGCTAAAAATGATAGTGTCAATTCTTCACGATGTCTAAGGTAATAAATAAACACGACTTCCTTAACGTTGAAAAATCCCGAAACGCTTATAAAATCAGCCGTTTACAAGGGTTGGATGTAAAGTAATGGCAACACTGTTACAATTCGTACCTGACTTTATTGACAGAAGATCGCCAGTTACAATCTTCCAATGTAATCGCCCCCCAACTCTGCTACATTCTGCCACAGATGTGGAAGGCGTCGTACACCGTGAGCGCGTCCATCTCTGCCGATGTCCCGCAGGCACCGGCCCTGCGGCACGGATGATGGCTTCTCCTGTGCCGTAGTCCTTCCCGCCAAGTGGTTCCTTCATTTCGGCTAAAAGGTCGTGATCGCACGGACTCATATTTGGTGAATACGGTGGGTGTTCCAGTATCTCCCGCGAAACACTTCCACCCGTCGCGCCAGCGTACGACATGGCAACGCCGTGCCACCACGCGCAGTCCCTGAAAACACGGCTGTGCGCCCCGACCACGATTGGCACGTGGTCGGGGCGCACAGCCATGTTTCCAGGGACTGCGTGAAGCGTGCGGCGTTGCCGTATCGTAACCTTGATCCGCGCACGTTGTTAGTCTTTCCTAAACACATCGCTAGGGTGCTTCCACTCTCCGCTGCTTCACGGCACCGCTGCTTTCGACTAAATAACACACAGCAGTTACCGCTCGCCATGCTTCCTCTTCTCACATCCCCTGATCAGCTACGGAACTCTTGTGGCACTGTGACTCACCCCTCGGACACGACAGCAGTGTTGCCACTACTTATGTAACTAAACAAGCAGCTGTTACTTGATTTATGAGTTTTTAATTGTTCGTGTCAATGCACGATTTAAATAGCTGTATTTATTAAAATTAAATCAGGCCTTGCTCCGTTTGGCAATATTTTTTTTCAACAGGTGGTTAGGTAAATATTTTTTGTCCACAAAATTTACAATATTCTGTTTTATCAAAACGGAAGCAGAAAAATTAAGAAGTTCAAATTAAGATGTCGCCACCAAATTATATTTGCCAGACACATATTTTGTACGAACGAATGAAGTTTCTTCTATGAAACAAATAAGCATCCTCATTTTATTAATTTCAGCCAACACCACGTTTATTTAAACTATGCCTTCACATATTACTATGGGGTACGTTTGAAGGGGTCGAGGGAAGAAAGTGCTAACCCACCTAGGCATCATTCGGAGATAATAAATATGTAAAGTGTGTCTTAATCTGCAAAACATGTTTACGTAAAATATCAATAGGAATCNATCATTCGGAGATAATAAATATGTAAAGTGTGTCTTAATCTGCAAAACATGTTTACGTAAAATATCAATAGGAATCGTTTGAAACGATTGTTTATGCTAATTGAAGCCACAATAACTTCTTGAAAAAATATGTTATACCTACTACAAATATTNGTTTGAAACGATTGTTTATGCTAATTGAAGCCACAATAACTTCTTGAAAAAATATGTTATACCTACTACAAATATTAATAAAATAATATTATATTCACAATAGTTGTTAGGCTAGCGCTGCCTTCCTCCAAAAATAAAAGAACATTTGTGAACCAAAAGTGTTTTCCTACTTTATTATACAAAAGCACATAATGTACGTGTTATTAATGTACTAGATTATATTGAAGGGATTATATAGCTTTACATGCACATTAGAAAACATGTCAGTCCTGGTACACTGTAACAAAACCTAATCAACTATTTCTGGGTTGTTTCTTTCTTCCTCCGCGTTTTCTTTGGGATTTCCTCGTAGGTTGTTATAATAGCCATGATGTATCGATTATATGTATGAAAGCAACTCCTTTAGATCGTTAAGTTTTTATCTTATCGATGTAACTAGAACCGTCATACTTATTTATGAACTCCGGTGATGAGATCACTTCTCCTCTCTTTTTCACGGAAACATTAAGAAACTCTGCATTCACCTGATGCTTTATTTTAATTGCCATGGGTGTTTTTTGTTCAAACTAAATACAATATTTTTTTTTTAATCTATGTCGTAACTTTTATTGCTCGTTGGTTATTTTTTTTTGTGTTTCAGTAGTTTCGTAATTTGTAAAAGTCGAGGATGTCTTCATTAGTCAATGTTGTAGCTATACACTTATTTTTCTTTCCCCATTATGAAAACACATCTCACCACTAGTCTACAGGTATAAACGTAGGGATTATTCTTTTGATATTTCTCAATATTAGCGATATTCTGATCGGATGGTAGAAACGTATATCCAGTTTTTAGGTAATAATGTTCAATTTCAGTAAAGACTCCCTTAGAGATAAGATAGTTGTAGAGGCAAACAATGTCATAACGTTTGTTTTTGCCTCCACAATTGTCAGCAAATAAACCAGCTTTTGCGCCATATGTCCATGTTACAAATATATATTTTGACAAACAACAAGTTATTTCATCGTTGCATCTTTTAGCGACACACTCATCCAACATAAACATGTGTCCCACATCCATTCTGCAGTCATGTAGGCTATGCCCACATTGTAGTTCCATATCTTTCATAGATAATATGCAAGACCGNCCACATCCATTCTGCAGTCATGTAGGCTATGCCCACATTGTAGTTCCATATCTTTCATAGATAATATGCAAGACCGTAGGCCAGTTTCGGTGTGGGCATGGCATGTTGCAGGACAATATAGATGGGGCGTACATTCTAAGGCCCTTCTTTAGTCTTGGCTGTGTATTCTTTAAGCTTGTCTCGCATAACCTCAGCTCTTCTCANCCACATCCATTCTGCAGTCATGTAGGCTATGCCCACATTGTAGTTCCATATCTTTCATAGATAATATGCAAGACCGCAGGCCAGTTTCGGTGTGGGCATGGCATGTTGCAGGACAATATAGATGGGGTGTACATTCTAAGGCCCTTCTTTAGTCTTGGCTGTGTATTCTTTAAGCTTGTCTCGCATAACCTCAGCTCTTCTCAAATGTACTTATTTTTCTGTTGTAGTCTTTACTTTCTCTTCGTCGTTAGCTGTTGGACTATTTATTACAGTTTGGAGAGTGTCGCACGTATTACAAATATCAGACTTGGGTAATTTAGACCCAATGTTGTAGCTGTCACGAAGTATAAGTCTGTATTTGTATTCTGTAACTGGTTCAACATGCCTGTCTTCACAGTATTTAAGGAAATAGTCTCTATACAATGTTTTTATATTTAAGTCACTATAAAAATACATTTGTTTCATATTATGTCTGCGGCTGTAGTGCGTATAGTATACAAGTATGCTTCTAATGTCTTCATGAACAGCTTGCACTCTTATGTCAGATATACGGTTTGGATGATTGTCGTGTTTACCCCTTTGGTCGTATTTGGAAGTGGATCCTGATTTTATTTATGTTAAAATGTTGCTCAAGCATCCTCTGTTGTTTTGGAGGCCATGAACAGCCAGAAATGATTTTCTACATATCCGAATCAGTTTTCCATCAATGTTAATCCTTATAATAATATAATATTTGCTTGCAAGAAGATTCAGTTGATGATAAACCATGCCTTTTTTTTGTCATTTTACGTCTCTATTAAGGTAATTTATTAGACATTTTGCTTATCAAAATTAACCAAATACCAAAAAACCATTAAATATTTCATTTTATATTGGTAGCAGTTTTTCTTACAATTTTAATGCACATTTCCACAATTCCCATATTAGAATGTCCAGGAACTAGCAGTCCTTTACTGTTTCTGTAAGACCTACTTTCACTTTTCCTTTGCTTGTTTCGTCCCTTTTTACTCGTGTTCCTTTTCCGTTTTCGGCTAGGCAATGGCCTCTTTGGAGAGAGTTGCAGTGATCTACTTCGTACTTCGCCTTCTGTGAGTGCCGGTTGGGAAATGACATCATCCTGCAACCAAACAATGTACATTATTAGATAACAATAACACTTTGGGAACAATGACGTGCTAACTCTTAAAGTATTTTACTTTGGGCTCAATAATGCTAACCCTCAAAAACATCTTGTGTGCCATTATTCGTTACGTAACATATAACACTGAAGCTAGCTTATATCACAGTTAATACGTGCTTCTCTACCTTTTACATGAATATTTGGTATACGTACGGATAACCTGTAATAAGAAACGTGCAAGAATGCTAAGAAAACTAACTTTGAGGTTACACTCGCGTCAATATAATGCTAAGCCACACTTGCATTATTTTCACAATTCTGGGTATTTGGTGGTGAATGGGTTGGATCAGCATCATTTTCGTCCCCAGGTTCATCACAATCACCACTTCAATCATCGCAGTTTAGTCGCTTTTAACAGAATTATGAGAATGAGATACACCTGCCATGTTGCCACATTGGGATAGCATGGTCTTGATCCAAAATAGTACACCTAAACAGTGACAGTCAAAGAAAGTGCATCGAGTAGCCAGCGCTTTCTAGTGGGGGAGAATTGAACTAAATGCAGCCAGTGTGTATTACATGTCACCAACCTACAGAAAGCGCAATTACCCCGATTTCCACCAAAATGAGGTTTAGCACTTTATTCCCCCGACCCCTTCAATTTACGTGTTGCAATAAATTTTTATGGAATTGTCGGGTGTGAGGGTGGGTCCTAATCAATTAACATATAATGGTTTCTACGCTTTTTAGTTTGTAATTAGGGCCTCACATTCAGCTGCTTTGCGCGACGTCATGTTTGATGGCACAAAGTTCATGTATGCTTAACAGCTGAACATATCTGTGTTTCAGTTTAAAGTTTGCCAATCATGAAACGCAAAACTAGATAATACGAGAGCCAAATCATAGCACAGCTTCATTAACTTAATGTCTTCAGCTTCATTAAAATCCGGTCTAAAAGCAATATTACAACGGTTACATGACCAGTATTTTGAACTTACTGGTTATATAGGTTTTCAAACTATGTTTTCAACACACTAATCGTAAAAGTTCTGTCAATGCTCGCTGTGAAGTGGGAATTTTTCTTGAGCTGCATATTCATATTTGAGCTCTTTTACTCCGTACACTTGAGATATTTATATTTTTTTTTTCGTTAAAGTGCTGCATAGAACCTGGTATTTTATGCAAGAAAGTAGATTTATCAAAGAGAGTACGTGAATACAAGGTTTTTGAATGTAGGAAATTTCTTCTTCGGCACTTACTTTCTACTAACTCGTTTTTCAACATTTAGCAAATATTTATCGTAGCGCCATAACAAATACGTCATTATTTTCATGTTTGTCATTTTTTCACGTGTTTATACGTTGCATTATTCAGTTTTCCGTCTTTATTTGGAACCAGAACACAAGCCAGTGACAATAACAGTACATGACTCGGTTTACCTTTTTGGTTTGTAAAAAATACCGTTGTATAATTTAAAATTTTGTCCAATCGAATATTATATTCAAATGAATAAAAGTCACGAAATACGTAATAACAAATTTTTTGAAGAACAGTACAAACACTAAACACGAATATTTAGCCATACTGCATTTCATATAAGTACACTAAATGTTGACAAACAATATGACCAACCTACACACTATGTAAACAGTAAATGCTCTCGTTTGTAAAGTATCGTATCAGCTGATGATTTGTTGCTGGATATATTTTTGTTAAGATGGCGATATCGATGATCATAATGGAAGCAAATAGTACGTAGAACTAAAGGTTGTAATTAAAAAAATAAATTATACTTACAACATTTGTGGTTTAAATTATGTTTTTAAAGTAATGTACAATTTTGGGCATTTATCGAATTGGTTAAAAAATACGGTTCATCAATTATGGTGGAGCATACGGACAATAGTAGAGGGATAATGGGGACTTTGGCACATCGAGACCTGGGAACGGAGCGTCGGAACTGTTCGTGCTCTGTCATTCCAGTAGGCCGGGGGCCATATTGGATCCATGTGACTTTGACATTGGCCTTTGACCTTAACCTCGTTGACCTTTGACCTTGACCCCGGTCACATTTGACATTGAAATGCCAAAAAATCACAAACATTAAAAAAACCAAATAATAAAAAAAAATATTAAGACTTTACTATTAAAAGACATTCTTAATTTCTAATTCAAATAATATAAAATTTATTTTTTAAAAAAATTTCAAAAATATATAATCCCGAAGGTCCGCCCAACCCCCGCACCTTCCCGTACAGACGACTGGCCCTCGCCAATTGCTATTGGCTGTTTAGTCGGAAGGCCTCCTCATAAAAACTACTTCTTCCAATATACCTATTTGCCCAATTGCCCTACCCCCACCCCCAACTACTCACAATGGTTCTACCAATTAGTCGTGTTTGCACAATCCCCTTCCAATACATTTAATTGCCAAATTACCCCACCACCTCTAACCTTTCGCCCATGCTCATTCCGTCGTATGCAGCTATCTCGGTGGGTTTTTCGTTTATCGTTTGTTTATACATGGCTGGAGGTGGCCATCTTGAATTTCATATGTTTACATTTTCAACACTTAGCTGGCGCTAGTGTATTAATTACCAAATTACAATACGGCAGTGCTAACTTCTCGATTTATCCACCAGGCGAGATGACGTTATCTCTTACCTATGCTCGACACGCTATATTTTATTTCTAATTTGTTGAAGTTATACTTATTTTGGTGCGTTTAGGGTAAACGTTTAGTGTGCAACGGAAGTTGCGCGCGCACAGTGTAACGAAATTCGACAGTGAACGTGGTAGGGGTATGACCCAACGCGCATGCGCGTATAGTTGCGCGCGCACGACAGTGAACGTGGTAGGGGTATGACCCAACGCGCATGCGCGTATAGTTGCGCGCGCACGACAGTGAACGTGGTAGGGGTATGACCCAACGCGCATGCGCGTATAGTTGCGCGCGCACGACAGTGAACGTGGTAGGGGTATGACCCAACGCGCATGCGCGTATAGTTGCGCGCGCACGACAGTGAACGTGGTAGGGTTATGACCCAACGCACATGCGCGTATCGTCTAGCTATATACAAACTCAAGGTACACAACATAGCACGTGGTTATATTTAAAACCGACAGAAAATCAGTTCATGTAATAAGTAAATTCAAAAACATTTCATTTATATTAGTAATTCATTGTGAATATATATAGATCTTATTAATTAATTTTATTTACATTGTGCCGTGAAAAATTTGTTAGTGACGAAAATTGTATAGTAAAATTTCGAAAGTGTTTTCAAGTATTTGAGGTTAATGTTTGTAAGTATTATTTTATTAAGTTATACTTATTTTGGCGTGTTGATGGTAAAATCTTAGTGTGCAACGGAAGTTGCGCACTAAAAAAAATTGTTTTAATAGCAATTTACATTTTTCCAAATCAAAAAATAGACGATGTTATTCATTTTTTAAAACGGACACTATTTCCGTATACAACAGTTGGAGGGGCATATATGAGTAGAAGTGAGGATAAGTTACCGATGATTTTAAATGGAGGCTTTAACGTCAATTTCAGCTTAGAAAATTCTGGTTAACTTATAAACTATTTGCACGAGTATTTACATTTATCCATAAATAATTACCCTACAGTTTCTACAACATGACACGGCACCACCATTAATGCTATTTTTATGCGATATTTGCATAACGTCTCTACAAGACTATTTGCATCATATTTCAGTTATCATAAACCGCTTGTAACTCACATGCCCATTCAATCACCATCAGAAGAACCAATGGAAATATATTATTTTAATTTTAATATATTTGACTCCGTTTTATGACAGTGAATATTTTAATATTTTTTAAACTGTATAAAAATAAATATTATTTTAATTTAATTATGTTCTTTAATAAAACCTTTATTAATTGTATTTAATGTCTTTCTTCGGTCATTTGATCGTTTTCCCTACTTACATAAATTATTTGCATACGTAATAAAATTTTATTTTAGTCACGCCAAAGAAGTATAACTTCTATTGCGCGTACGTAAGTACGCCCACCAATTTTTCTTTTTTTACAGTGTGGGTGCACTAAATTTGCACAATATATGACCGCAATAACCGTTCACTTACAAAAGAGAATTCATGAAGTAAAAATTAATATGTAAAACAAAAACTAATATCAAAACTTAAATGTTAGCACGCAATATAGAGTTGCCTGTTTCTCGTGCGCAGGATGTCTAAATACAGGCATATTCAAAAGTATTTTCTGCAAGTATTTTCTATGATAGTTCGTTTTACAATTATATTTTATTATATTGTTTACGTATGTGAGAGTAACCAAACTATCTAGGTGCTGCAGTGACTAGAGTCCCCCACCCCCCCCTTGGCGAACCGGGTTCGATTCCCGGTGGGGTCGTTCCCGGATTTTTGCACTTGGGAATCGCGCCGAACAATGCCACTGCTCGGCGGGTTTTTTCTGAGATCTCCCGTTTTCCCCACCCTTGCATTCCGGCGCTGCTCTATACTCACCTCATTTCGCCCTAATCGGCTCTCAAGGCCTCGCTATTAAAGGGCAACCCAAACCTCTCCACTCTCACCTCTCTCCGAAGATGCTGTTCTGTTGGCACCGCGGTTGTCTTAAGAGTGTATGTAATTCCATCTCACCCTTCACAAGTACGATGGACATCTACGATTCGCATCTTGAAAGCCCGTATGTCCCACCTAGAGACGACACGGGGAACTAAACACAAGCCAGCTGCGAATTAAAATTTCGGAAACGCAGAATGAAACTCCATCCTGGTCACATGTTTGCGCAATCCCTTTGGCCGAGATTTATCGAAACTGCGGTGCATTCAAGTTACACCCGATATCTTCTACAAAGACCTTAAGTCCGTAGGAAATTAAAAGATAAACAAACTTCCACTATAGCGTCCGAACTCGTGATGTTTACAATTCAGTGGTCAGTTCACTCAGTTATACTCGTCTTAGGGTGTGTATATACGTAGGTTTCGTTGTCACCACTTTTCTAGATCACCTTAGCCAAAGAGGTAGCTGGGCTGAAACGGGAGAATGGAATGCGCATTTACTCGACTGAAACGTCACGCTAGAATTTATAGAGATTGGTCTCCCCAGAAGGATTTTAACAACCCGTGAGAAACGTTTCCGTCGAGACTCCGAACATGCCGTTAACGCCCTCGTTTTTTCCGCGGAGGCAGTTCCGTCGTCAGCGCTCCACCAGGATCACATTTCGGGGTTAACGATGGTGCGATTTTCACGAGAACAAGATCCTCCTCTTCCGATCTCACGTGCCTACTTTGCCAAGTACGGAGGTCAGTTCCGTCGTCAACGCTCCACCAGGATCACATTTCGGGAGTAACGATGGTGCGATTTTCACGAGAACAATATCCTCCTCTTCCGATCTCTCGTGCCTACTTTTCCAGTACGCAGGTCACTGCCGCAAAGTCTGTGAAGATTCAGGCAGACAAAGAGTGCTTTAGGTGGCTTAACACTGTAGTTTTAGTAATTTAAACACTACGTTTTAGTTCAATGTAAACACTGTTGTATAAATAGATACACACTGAGTTTAATAAAAACGCTGTAGCATGTTAATATAAACACAGTAGTTTAAACTAAACACTGTGGTTTAACTTGAACACAGTTGTTAAATACAAAAATCGTGGTATGGTAATTTTAATAATTCAAAATAAATAATATAGTTTAATCATATAAACACTGTTGAATAATGCAAACACTGCAGTTTGATATTAACGTTTCGTTTAATAAATCAAACAGTATAGTTTAATATAAGCACCGTAGTTTAATGTAAACACCTTATTTTAATGTAAATACTGTAGTTTAATGCAAAAACTGACTGCAATATCAACAAATAAAAATATTTTTGCATCTAAATAAAAGTCTCATTAAACGTGCAGTGTTGAAAACTGTTGTCCGCTGGAATTGGTTTCCTTTCCTTTAACAGCACTAGAATTAGAATGGCCGTGGTAAGAACACATGTTGTGTTTATAACTCCCCTTTGATCAACGCACGAATGCGACCTCGCAACATTTCTCGAATTTAATCTCTAGCAAAGTGTTGTCAAAACCCGACAGGTTAGCGTTCGACACGTGGTGTAATTAAACAAGCAACACGGCACCGTGCAGAAAGGAGACATTTTTGGCTAAAACTTTTCAGGCGAAACCATTCAGGGCGTAGTTCGCTATATTGCCAGAGGCTATAAATACGGAACCCGGATAAGTAATGGATAAGGGCAGTGATATTTCGCGACCCTACAGTGCTTTGGACTGTATCAGTTCAAAGCACTGTAGGGTCGTCCAGCTTCTTTGATTGGCTAAACAACCGTTAACCGTGTTAACCGTTNCTGTATCAGTTCAAAGCACTGTAGGGTCGTCCAGCTTCTTTGATTGGCTAAACAACCGTTAACCGTGTTAACCGTTTGCGCAAGAATCACGAATGTTCAGTGTCGGAGTTACTTAGTCCTGAGTGGTTTGGTCAAAGACGGACACGGCACCAGCAGCCAATGGAGGTATAACAACAGCTGTGGTGTGAATATAGAATTGAAGTTTACTGTGTGCTCCGATTTTTACGCGAAAAGTCACTGGCCTTGATGATAGGCTACGGCGTGTTTGCGGAACGTTCCATACTGTCCGGACTGCTGGCTGGCAAGTAAGCTTGCCAAGGTGCTCGTCGGCCAACGGCGTTCCGACATGTTGCCGGCCAGTGACGCCATTTTGCCGTCGTGTTCGACTGGAGTTCGCTGCGTAAGCTGCTTTCTCATATCTGTATCTTAAGTATTCTGTGTCACTGTGGACGAAGCCAGCGAAGAACTGACTCTAAGTTTCAATAGTGGAGAATGGGCCTAAACATAGTATCTAGTTTTTACAACCAAGCTTTCTTAATTTTTTCCTTCAATGATACATGTTTTTAATATTCTTAATACTGTAGGTAATTAACAATTAATTAAGATAATTAATAATTATTATAAAAAAATATTTTAAGGATCTAAATAAAATCTTTAACGTATCTTTCTTTGCTTTACTCACAAAGAAACTGCAATCTTCTTATGTTTCGTGGAGAAAATGTCTGTTTCTCCGACGTTAAACCGGTCGTGTCTCTCATCCTCATTGCTATATCAGATACAGTTTGCCTAATTTTTAAGTATAGTCTGTTCGATGTTAACGGAACTATTTTGATACCAACCTTAGAGTGCAGAGACTGGAGTGGAGAGATTTGGGCGGCTCTTAACTGCGCGGCGAGGTCTTGAGGGCCGATGAAGGATGAACAGAGGTGAGTATGGAGCAGCGCCGGAATGAAAGGGCGAGGGAAACGAGAGATTCCCGAGAAAACCCACCGACCAGTGGCCTCGTCGAGCACAATCCCCTACATGTGAAAATCCTGGAGCGACCATGCCGGGTATCGAACCCGGTGCGCCTGGGTGTGGGAGGCGAGTAATCTAATTACAACACCACCG
>NQII01004987.1:80062-116418 GCA_002778355.1 Clitarchus hookeri | reverse complement strand
TGCTCCCTGTAAAGTTGGCAGTGATGTAGGCAAAGTAGTTCCGTGCCTTAAAGGGCCCGCCTACCTGGAGGAGTTTCCCGCGTTTGACGCCGATAAGTGCGGGAGTGATAAGGCCGACGCTGCCATGCACATCAAGTGCACCGTCGCCACTACGTGCTGGACTCTTTAACTGGCGTGAACTGTTGGATCTTAGCAAATGCACTAGAGTCACCATCACCAATGATGAATTTGTACCTCAACCCATGCATAGACTCACTTTCTCGTAAACCCTGAACAATTTATCTCTTGTTCCATTGGTATGGAAGTGCCCTGTTCTTGTAACATTTGTGTTTTTTTGTTATCTCGGTTTTTTTGTGATGTTGCACATGTAGCAGTACTTCTTTCGGACTCCGATGTACAACATTCCAATGGTTTCGGCACCAATGATGCAGGCCTGTAAAAACATGGGTTTTTTTAAATGTTATAATGAAGCTGTAAAATTCTGAATATTTAATATTCAGTACTACAAAATATGTAAACAAACGAATTTCTGTTCGTGTATGTTTATGTTTAACGGTAAAATTGAACAATAACCAAATATCGTGTACAGTTATATGCATGCGCTCTTGTGAAACATGGAATTAGAAAATACGTGTATTCATTCGTAAAGTACCAGCTCGTAAAAATCTGTATTAATTTACGCATTATTAAATGCAACTGTGAAGCATTCATTGAAAATATAATAAATAGTATAGTATATGTGATATCTTGACGAAAGAAGTTTTTTTTAACATGAAAGAATATATTTTAATAATTACATTTCCCATGTAGGAGCAGTAATTTTGCATCTGTAAAGCCATCCCCGTCAATAAACAATTATGACAGGAAAAATCAGTACTTTTATGCATTATTTTTGGTATAACATGCTAAACTTTGAATATTGAAAAATAAGCCAAACCAGCGAAATTTGACTTTAAACCAGTTAAAATTGAGCCATTGGAATAAGTGTAACCTCACTGATTGGCTGAATTTCACTGATGTAAATGTGATTTATACTTATTTACCGTGAATTCCACAGGCCTGATAATTTGCTTATAGTAAATTTCATTGATTCACCAGTTGGTAAAAGCTCGTTAATAGAATTTTCCGTGATTATCATATCACTGATTGTAACCACTGATTCAGATTTACGTCGTAATACAGGCTGAGTATAAAATAATACCCCAACTTTGAAGGTCTATAATATCAAAACAAAACAACCTACAACCTTCATTTACCAATCAAATGAACCGTAGAAACGTGATGTTTTTTTTACCATACATTCATAAATATTCAATGTGACCACCACGAGCGGCTCGAACGACATCTACGCGATAATCAAACTCGTACCACACTCTTGTCAGCATGTCCGGTGTTGCGGTTTGGATGGCGTCCGTAATTCTCTTTTTGAGGTCGTCAATGTAAACCGGCAATGGTGGACGAAACACTTGATCCTTTATGTACCCCCATAGAAAAAAAATAGCACGGGGTAAGATCCGGGCTTCTTGGGGGCCAGTGATGAAGACCTAGTCACCAGTTTCTCCTCGACCAATCCAGCGTTGCGGCCACGTCTCGTTCCAGGTATCCGCGAACAGCTAGGTGTCAATGGGATGACGCACCATAAAGGAAACATCAGACCGTCCCCTTCACATTCACGTGTCAAATGCGAGCTCGCTACCCCCTCACCCCCTCAAATCGAGAGTTACGAATGCCATCCAAACCGTAACACCAGACATGCTGACAAGAGTGTGGAACAAATTTGATTATCGCCTAATTGTTGTTCGGGCCGCTCATGGGGGTCACATTGAACATTTATGAATGTATGGTAAACAAACGTCACGCTTCTACGGTTCATTTGATTGGTAAATCAAGGGTGTAGGTTATTTGGTTTTGATTTTTAGACCTTCGAAATTGGGGTATTCTTTTATACTCATCCTGTACATTCATTGACCTTACTTTAAGAAAAACACACATACACAAGACGTGTTTGTTAAGCATGCGGACAAACTGAAACTTGGAAATAGTACATAGTGCCACAATGGCTTGTGGAAAATACTACGTTATTGATCCGTACTTTGCAGGGTATTCTACATCAAAAAATAAACAGAAAAAAACTACATATAGCCTAAATATGTTCGGTAAGGGTGTAATCACCCTCTAAAGTTTAATGGAAGCAAACGTTTATTGCTAGTAAAAAAGACAGAATGAAAAGATAAATCTCTGGGTTTCTGGATAATGCATTATTAAAAGACGAACTGAAATGCATATAAAATTAGGTACCTCTATAAAATCCCATATTTGAAATTGTCTCGTATTTTTACCCCACACGTCATCGTTTTCGAGAAATTAATGTATGCCATTTTTTGGAAGGAAATTATGCATTAATTTCTAGAAAAGGGTAGCGTGTAGGGTAAAAACACAAGACTACGTTTTTGTTAACCATGTACGGTAGATTATTAATCCGCAAATTAAAACAAAAAAATATTAAAATTCCTGGCTGTTAACACTTAAAATGCGAGAATGGTGTTGAGAGAAGAGTGTTGATTTAGGTATCCAAATTTTCATGGCTTTCACTTCATCGTATAATAATAATGCATTATCCAGAAACTCGGACACTTAAATTTCATTCTGGCTCTGTTACAAGCAACAAACTTTTGTTTTAGCTAAACTTTCAAAAGTGGTTACACCATTCCGGAATAAATTTAAGCTACATTACATATTTTCTGCTTATTTTCGGATGGGTAAATACCCTGCCTAAGTTTGTCCACATATGCCAGAAGCACGTACGCATGTACAGTATAATAATTTTGATAGAATATCTAAACTATAGTTTTTAAAATTTCCCCAAATTACTTTTCTCACTTTATATCTTACTTAATGTCCATGCAAGATAACTGTCTTTAGATGATCACACTCTGGTTACTAAGAAGTGTTCTTTATTAATTGTATTTGTATTATTCGCCGTAAAAATAATGTAGCGGGAAATTTTTTTTTTTTTTTGGAAAACAACGACCGGGATTTAGAAATATCGCCAGCCAGTTGAAAAGTTAACACAACTCTTTTAGTTGTAGGCCTGGCATTAAATTATAAAATATTACTACTATACACACGCAAAGTTATGGAAATTCGTAGCGCTATAAGGGTAAGGCCGGTTAATTACGTGAAAGGTGCTTGGTTGAAATGCTAGTGGGTTCGGGGTATTCAGAAATTACTTCCCAAATTTTCGGCTTGATATTTTGCTTTTCATTGCTAATCGTCGATGTTTAGTTTTTATAAAGTAATAAACATATTTTTACTTTATATTATTGATTAAAATCGGAGACATATTGAATAAGATATTTCACTTTTCATAACAGTACTGGCATATTTTCGCGCTTCATATATCATGTGCACACTTTTTATACACTAGAACTATGTGGAATTGCTTTACATTTTGATAGTTCTTTCGTATTGAAAGTAGAAACTCATTAAATACCGTTCGCATGCTCATACTTAAGTTCGAAAGAACAATATTGCCTCATGCAGTTTATGTAAAGTTTCATCATTTCGCAGTTTAGTTTATTGAGGCTGTCAACCAATTTTTTAGACGCAAGCTTATTTTATTTACCATAATTTTTGGAAAATTTGTATATAAGTAGAAATCCGTAATGTGCGAGAAATATGCAGGGTCTCCGCCACAGCCTCTAGTCCTCCGCACCTTACAAGTAAGCGTGCCAATAATAAAATACTGCTTTGTATCCACGGAATTTGGTAAATTTTAACCTCCTTTAGCCAATAAATCACATTCCTAACTCGTAACGATTCTCAGTTAGAATAATAAAGGGTGTGGGTATTAGCAAGTGACATAATTGCTCTACTATTGATGCTCGCTGTAATAAATTGCGTTAATTTTGCTATGTATACAGTGTATGCAACAAATGAGACTTTAAAGTACAAAGTTATAAGTAGCAGACTAGAACGAAACTCATAAAACAGTCATCCAATTTCAGCACAACATACCCAAAGAAAATAAATGCGTGATGAGTACGGACAGCGAAATTTTGCAGTTTCTACGACCTCCGGGCTATAATAAATGTGGTTATGTGTATTTGAGCCTGATCTCTTTTTAATTGGTTTGTTCATATTGAACAGGTAGCTCGGAATTTGGTCTTAGTTTTCTTGTAGCTTTCATATTGACTCAGATTTGTCCAGGGCGCGTCCAATAAAATAGAAGCACAGTACAACAATGACAAAATGTATACTTGTTTGTTTGTAGTACAGTTTGTCCTACAATGAACCCGCGAATTTTCCCGGTCCCTAATGATGTGGCATTTCTGGATACATCCTCCAAAGCACTAGAGATAGACCCGGTTGGAAAGAAGAAATACTTACAGCTCCTGAGAATGCCGCAGTCGCCGAACCCTCATATGCCACCGAATGGCTTAAGTGTTGTGAGAACGGAAACCTAAGCTCCCATAACTCACTGGGTGTTTGTCAAACAAATGTACCCCGACACTTTCTCAAATCATTGGGTCGGCGGCGGGGGCGGTGTGTAAATGGGTTGTTGGGCAACGGGCCCGTATTTAGGCAGTTAATTGGCGTTGCCCATTATAAGTAAAGTTACGTGTTCGTGTGTTCAGCCGGGGGGGGGGTGAAGCTCCCCTCCAGCCTCCCGACTGGAGTGAATGTGAGAGTCGTGATGCCTGTCTAACATGTTGATCTCCCGAGGATGCATTGTACGCATGTCCATATGAACGCGTACCCCAGCCACCATCTTGATACCAAGAAATGAATGTCACACCGTCTTCGTCGACATTTCCTTTAGATATTGCGATTTCACGTTCAATGGTGCCATTTTTTTCTTCTTCGTGNCTGTATCAGTTCAAAGCACTGTAGGGTCGTCCAGCTTCTTTGATTGGCTAAACAACCGTTAACCGTGTTAACCGTTGCGCAAGAATCACGAATGTTCAGTGTCGGAGTTACTTAGTCCTGAGTGGTTTGGTCAAAGACGGACACAGCACCAGCAGCCAATGGAGGTATAACAACAGCTGTGGTGTGAATATAGAATTGAAGTATACTGTGTGCTCCGATTTTTACGCGAAAAGTCACTGGTCCTGCTGATAGCAGGAAATTTTTGGAAAACAACGACCAGGATTTAGAAATATTGCCAGCCAGTTGAAAAGATAACACAACTCTTTTATTTGTAGGCCTGGCATTAAATTATAAAATATTACTACTATACACACGCAAAGTTATGGAAATTCGTAGCGCTATAAGGGTAAGGCCGGTTAATTACGTGAAAGGTCCTTGGTTTAAATGCTAGTGNATTACGTGAAAGGTCCTTGGTTTAAATGCTAGTGGGTTCGGGGTATTCAGGAATTACTTCCCAAATTTTCGGCTTGATATTTTGTGTTTCATTGCTAATCGCCGATGTATGGTTTGTATAAAGTAATAAACATATTTTTAATTTATATTATTGATTAAAATCGGAGATACATTGAATAAGATATTTCACTTTTCATATCAGTACTGGCATATTTTCGCGCTTCATATATCATGTGCACACTTTTTATACACTAGAACTACGTGGAATTGTTTTACATTTTGATAGTTTTTTCGTATTGAAAGTAGAAACGCATTAAACACCGTTCGCATGCTCATACTTAAGTTCGTAAGAACAATATTGCCTCATGCAGTTTATGTAAAGTTCCATCATTTCGCAGTTTAGTTTATTGAGGCTGTAAACCAATTTTTTAGACGCAAGCTTATTTACTTTACCATATTTTTTTGGAAAATTTGTATAGAAGTAGAAATCCGTAATGTGCGAGAAATATGCAGGGTCTCCGCCACAGTCTGTAGTCCTCTGTACCTTACAAGCAAGTGTGCCAATAATAAAATACTGCTTTGTATCCACGGAATTTGGTAAATTTTAACCTCCTTTAGCCAATCAATCACATTCCTACCCGTAACGGTTCTCAGTTAGAATAACAAAGGATGTGGGTGTTAGCAAGTAACATTATCACTATACTATTTATGCTCGCTGTAATGAATTGCGTTAATTATGCTATGTATACAGTGTATGCAATAAATGATACTTTAAAGTACTAAGTCATAACTAGCAGACTAGAACGAAACTCATAAAACAGTCATCCAATTTCAGTACATCATACCCAAAGAAAATAAATGCGTGATTAGTACGGACAGCAAAATTTTGCAGTTTCAATGACCTCCAGGCTATAATCAATGCGGTTATGTGTATTTGAGCCTGATCTCTTTTTAATTGGTTTCTTCATATTGAACAGGTAGCACGGAGTTTGGTCTTAGTTTTCTTGTAGTTTTCATATTGACTCAGATTTGTCCAGGGCGTGTCTAATAAAATAGAAGCACAGTACAACAATGACAAAATGTATACTTGTTTGTTTGTAGTATAGTTTGTCCTACAATGAACCCGCGAATTTTCCCGGTCCCTAATGATGGGGCATATCTGGATACATCCTCCAAAGCACTAGAGATAGACCCGGTTGGAAAGAAGAAATACTTACAGCTCCTGAGAATGCCGCCGAACCCTCATATGCCACCGAATGGCTTAAGTGTTGTGAGAACGGAAACCTAAGCTCCCATAACTCACTGGGCGTTTGTCAAACAAATGTACCCCGACACTTTCTCAAATCATTGGGTTGGCGGCGGGGGCGGTGTATAAATGGGTTGTTGGGCAACGGGCCCGTGTTTAGGCTGTTAATTGGTGTTGCCCATTATAAGTAAAGTTACGAGTTCGTGTGTTCAGCCGGGGGTGGGGGGTGAAGCTCCCCTCCAGCCTCCCGACTGGAGTGAATGTGAGAGTCGTGATGTCTGTCTAACATGTTGATCTCCCGAGGATGCATTGTACGCATGTCCATATTAACGCGTACCCCAGCCGCCGTCTTGATACGCAGAAATTAATGGCACACCGTCTTCGTCGACATTTCCTTTAGATATTGCGATTTCACGTTCAATGGTGCCATTTTTTTCTTCTTCGTGTNCACACCGTCTTCGTCGACATTTCCTTTAGATATTGCGATTTCACGTTCAATGGTGCCATTTTTTTCTTCTTCGTGTACTCTTCCAGTTTGTCATGCCAGAACTAAAACAAGGATACATTTATACATAACTACTGACCCAAGGGACAAAAATACCGAACGCTAAATTAAATATGTTTGGATATGTCGTTGCAATGTTAATACCTGCTCAACACGTTCCTCGTGTCGATTACATTTCCGTTTGCTCATAATAGGAACCTCTGTCAGTGCCATCATTTCTTGACCTTGCTGATGACCTATTCCAATAAACAGGAGCTTGAGCTACAGAAACAATAGCCGTTTGATTTATAACATTTTCGTGTAAAGTGAAAGTCTTCCAACATATCGCGAACATCAATTTGGTTAATATAACTGACCGCAACACCAGGATTATTGTGAGAACGACGATAAAAACACGTTTGCAACAGTCCACTACCAGGGTTTGTAGTCATACCTTGAATACCAGATCTATATAACAAATAAGTCAATGCATAACTATCTTGGGCTTGAGAAACTTNTTTGTAGTCATACCTTGAATACCAGATCTATATAACAAATAAGTCAATGCATAACTATCTTGGGCTTGAGAAACTTGCTTTACACACACAGCATCGTCTTTAGCAACATCGATACTCAAACTTCCAATATTCTTGAAAACAGGTCGTGAATAATACCTCATCTTGCAATTCATCATTAATCTCGTCTTCTAGGCTTTCTTCCTCAGTGCTGGCTATTCACGCTTCCCCGCACATTAGGCATTTATGTTTTTAAAAACTGACTAGGCCTTTTCTCTTTTCTGAATCGAAATCGAATCTTTCTGTTGTAAATTTTCTTCCATGTGCTGCTAGAGCTGTGAGTTCTTTGAGCAGGTGGGAAATGTTCACAGTTCAGCGACCAAACAGTTTTTCATGTGGCTCCTCTTCCTTGGTATTCTGACACGAGATCAGGAAGACAATCTTCGTCAAACTCATTTTCTGATAGGGGCAGAGGTTCGACGCCAAACATATCAAAACTGCAACAGAAAAACGATAAAATCACGTCTACATTATGTAAAGACCTTGATAAAGTTTATAAAGTTTTAAACTCTTACTTACCCTTTGAACTTTATCAGATCAGGGGCAGGACACGCAGAACTGAAGTCCCAAACATAATCGAACTCCTGGGTACCAAGTCTGCCAACGTGTGCCATTCCCCTCGATTACTGGACAGAGACAAATAATTGTATTTCTAACTGATCACATTCACGAATGCATTTTAGCATCACACATTAAAATTATACTGCACTTTTGTTGTCCTTTACATTGTTTCAGCTCACCACGTAACGCAGTTATTACTCCCCCCCCCCCCNTGACAAGTGAAATGGGCAAAGGAAATTCAACCTAAATCTTTTGGTCTTATGCCATAGCTCAAAGGCGTGCCTCCGAAACTTTTTTTCATCTCTAAAAATTTGTTTCAACTTATATTGTATTTATTTTCCTTAAGTTAATAGTGTTCTCTATTCAGAACACACCCAGTGTGAAATAAAATCTGCCGAAAGAAGAAAGGTTTAAAACCAACTTGATACATCGAAAACCTTGACTTTATCAACAGCACGTGGTCATGCCCTAACAAAACTTTTGTAAAATCGTTTAAAGATTTGTTGTAAAAAATTAACCATTGTTTTCTTATAGATCCAGAAATAATATTAATACAAATTATTTTCTCATTTTTATTAATCCATTTTCAAACCAACACGCTTCTTCGGTTATAATTTCACTTTACAGTATTCCTGACAGAGTGAACAGACAAAACATTAAGAGAAAACAATATGGCAGACCACTCACTTTCTTGCTTGGTATTTTCCGACTTTTCCTAACACTTTTTTTACTAAAACTAAGTGTTCGTAAAATTTCAGAATTGATTTTAAAAAATTCTTATTAGTATTATGCAAAAGTATTTTAAAAAATGTATCAAATAGAGTAAGAAGTGAACCGATTTTAGTGTTGCATTTTCTCAAAATCACCTTAGTTGTATTCCCATATTTTATATTCCTGCACTTTTTGTGTGTATTTACAAACTATATACATAGCGTAAACATACACTCACTTCGTGTTACAGATGTGAATGCAATAGCATGGCGTTATTAACTGTTTAAATGTGTTAGAAAATTTATAAATTTAAAAGTGACTAATTCCGCACGTCTACACTAATTTATTCAATTACTGAATCTTGCAATTCAGTGGCATTGTTACAAAAACCAGTGATANATTCCGCACGTCTACACTAATTTATTCAATTACTGAATCTTGCAATTCAGTGGCATTGTTACAAAAACCAGTGATATTTACTCTGTACAGCAATCGGAGAGTGAGATGTGTTATAGTATTCATACAACAAATTCATCGAAATTGCGTTTTCATTACAAACACAGTACAACGTTATGATACACAGTGGCAAAGGAACCAGAATAATCGAAGAGCTCGGTGTAAAAGGACATTCATGCACACGCATAAGTACGCTCTCGTGTGCACGGTGTAACATGTTAGGACGCTAAGTACGCTCTCGTGTGCACGGTGTAACATGTTAGGACGCTAAGTACGCTCTTGTGTGTGCGGTGTAACATATGTTAGGACGCAAAAAAAAAAACTCGGTGATAGAGAATGGATTTTAAAAAAGTATGCCTAGAGGCAGAGAACAAACTACTATGAAATTNCAAAAAAAAACTCGGTGATAGAGAATGGATTTTAAAAAAGTATGCCTAGAGGCAGAGAACAAACTACTATGAAATTATGAATATAAAATCTCCTAGGCTTGCACTATACATAATGTGGTGGTTAAAAAAGATAATTGCAATTTCAACAATATGCGCAAGGCAAGAAATGGTAGAGGCAGTAGTGGAATTCCGTACTTTTATTGCGTTTCAGTAATTTTGTCTTTCTGCATTGCTCCCTAATGAAAATATTATGGAATTAAATTTTTCTCCTGTAATTTGGGCGCCGCAGTGGTCGAGTGGCTAGAGCACTCGCCTTTCACCAAGGCGATCCGGGTTCGATTCCCGGCCGGGTACTCCCGGATTTCCGCATATGAGAATCGTGCCAGGCGATGCCACTCGTCGGCGGATTTTCTCGGGGATCTCCCGTTTCCCCCCGCTCTTGCATTCCCGTGCTGCTCTATATCCACTTCATTTCACCCTCATCGGCTCTGAAGGCCCGAAACATCTCAACTGAACTCTTGTAATTGACGTACTCCAGCAGAATACTCACTGCATTGGTGGATTTGTTGTGGTAGCGCACCTCACATGCGGGCCAGATGGTCCCTGCTCTGGGGACATCATTATGTTGATTGGTGACGTTCGTCCCAGAACATTCTTCTTCGCAGGTTTTCCTGCACTACATCCACGGGAATTTCTTAAAATTCGTTCTGCTACATTAACAAATGCACAACTTCATTAATATTTAAATTATTGACCTCAGACGTACATCATTTATAAAACTTATGGTAAATTAATCAAATAATAATTTTCCCACTGTGAAAGTAGTAATTTTGTTTAATTTGTTATTTTCTTTTCTTTGCAAGTGCTTTCTTACATTTCGACTCCTTATTTCTTTTTAGAGCCCTACTCAGTGGCGGCTTTTACGGCATATATTTACCATATGAAAACTCGGGTCTTCCAGCACAATCTTACTTATACGCTTTTCTTCACGAAAAACCGGGAGAATTTTTATAAAATAAAATCGTGACAACAAAAAATTTGTTATGCTTACATGTTCGAAATTACTTTTTATCCAATGTAACCTGTCTCAAAATGTGTGTTATAAAGTCACGCCCCAAAGAGCTCTGTAGTTTGTTAAATTGATAGAATAATCAAAAATACGTAAAATTAACTATATTTTCATTACAAAAAAAATTGTCATTAAATGTTGTATTAAATTATTAAAAAATCCTATACATTTGCTGTTTTATTAATCAAAGTGAATTATGTTTTACGATCAAATCTTGTTGGCACAAGTTTTGGCGTGTTACCATTTATGATTTAAATGTTTTTTTTTCTTGGCGTTATCGCTCTGCAATGGCGTATGAACGAAGTATTTTTTCCTTAATCAGCTTATATGGAAACCTATTACTGCAGAACTTGTTTCTTCCTTCGCCCTTCCGAGAAACCCCCCCTGCTCCAAATTAAATAAGCCTGCTTCTAGACGGTAACGCGATAAGAGGAATTTCGCAGCTCCTTGGTGACCGAGAAATAACGAACAACATTTTCGCACGCTGTTGAGGCTCCCGTCAACCTGGAGCTTTTTCCAGCATTTGAGCCTGAGAAGCATGGGAGCTATAAGGGCGACACTGCCTCGCGCATCAAGTGCGCCATCGCCGCTAAGCGCATGGCTCTGAACTGGCGTGCAGTGTTCTCGTTGCACTGCGTATACCTGTGGAATTTTCCGCCGAAACGCTATTATGTTATGGATGGAAAGTATGTAGGAAGGTTCAATGCATGGACCTTGAGTAGTTTTGTACGTATCTGACGTGTATATTTTAATGATGCAGCGCTTCGAAAAAGCCATATTTAGCCATTTTGGATTTTCTAATGTTCGAGACGTCTTGGAAATCACTCAACAGTCCTCGCCTGGAGCGTGTGTTGTTTTCGTAGATCAGCTCGTTGGACGCACGCTTATTAGTTTCGTCGAGTAACGTGTGTTTCAAGCACTCTACAACGCAGTTACAGCGCCGTGCAGGAAGGAGCCTTAAAAACGCGGGTAAAGTAAAAATCGCATAAGGCAACTGACAGGCAGCGGTCTAATCCAGCGCACAACTCCGTCAAAGTAACGTGCAAAAAAGTATTTCAACTTCCAGCTTCATGGGAGTTGAAGAGGCGCTTTTAACGGCCTGGGGCACCTGACCCCTGCGACGCCAGACTTCTTTTTTTTTTTTTTTGTTTTTTTTTTTCCCCCAAGTCCACAGAAACTCTTCCTGGGATCTCCCTGCTCACATACGTCATCGCAAGGGATTTGCCTCGAGACCGACCCTAGGCTTTGGCACGGGAGCCCTTGGGATCTGGGTTACTCTTGCACGGTTGAATTTATTCTGCAAATACTGTTCCGTGCAACCAGAACTATGGTTTTTTATGTGAAACCCTGGTGGAAATATTTCAGACAGACATTACCTGTGCCGCAGTCAAATTAAACAATGCATTGACGTACACCATAATAAAACATTCAGTGAAATTAAAGAAAAGTATTGGTAAAAGATATCTAGAAATCTCCGTAAAATGTAGGACACGTCCCTTTTTACAGAAAATTACTTTCCGTAAATTTCACAAAAGTTTCCGTGAATTCACGAAACCTCTTGCGAATTTTTCAGTTAATTTTCTTGTTCTTCCGTGTTATCAAAAAAAAGTTACAATGTTTTACTCCGTAAAAATTTTTTNAATTTTTCAGTTAATTTTCTTGTTCTTCCGTGTTATCAAAAAAAAGTTACAATGTTTTACTCCGTAAAAATTTTTTAAGTATATATTTGTGTGTATAAGAAAGGCTATTCACGGTAAAGTGAGCACTTCTGAAATCAACGTTTGAAAAATGTCACTGCTCCTAGCTGCGTATATTTTAACGGGCACACTGACTGGCACGCGCCCAGTAAAGTTGGTAACGGCGGAGGGAAAGTAGTCCCTTGTCTTGTCGTTGAAAGTGCTAGGTAAACATTTGTGAATAATAAAAATTATTTATTTTGCTTTCTAACGTTTTGATACATACGGGTGTGAGAATTAGCAAATTTCCAAATGTTTGCTTCTCTAATACATTCGTCAGTTCCAATTGACTGACGCATGAATAAAGCGCTGAGGCCCTTGAAAACGTTAATTTTACATGTGAGGGAAGAATACATAGTGTGCATACAAGTAGATCTTCAGCAGGGATTTCAAAAATGCTCAGTTTACCATGAACTGTCTACCTACGCTGTTTCTACAAATCTGACGTACGTATCTTTTTAAGTTTCTGGTAATTTTTGAGTGTTTTAATTGTTGCTGTTACAGGTGCCTTGTGTTAGTTAAGTACCAATAATAATATTTTTTTTTATTAACTACAAATTGAATTAGATTTAATTTTATATTACGAAGCCGCATAAGTTAAGTATAAGCCTATTGTATATTACAGCTAAATGTAAAATATTAATAATATTATCACATGTATTAAATTTTGAACTACACCAAATAGTCTGTGGCTGCAATCCAAGCAGATAAGTGAAAAGTTATTGTGTTGTATTATCACTTTAATAACAGAATTACATATGCAGAACATAAAAGTTAACCGGGTCACAGAGTCGCCTGCAATGTTACAAATTAATTTATTTTTATTTCTTCCTAGAGATCAAATTCGTGCTAATTAATCCTTCTCGCTGAATGTGTGTAATTTAAAAGTGTATACCGACGTGATTACACATGAATGGAGGAGATGATAACGTTTCAAAATCTATCCCTCTGTGATCGCTAATAAACTCTCCACACTCCTTTTAATCAAAGCACCCTCCTTAATTCCATTCAACCTGGAATTAAATTGGTAGTGGGATGCATCAGCAAGCAAAGCTCACATAGAGATCAAAAAATATAAATACCCGAGGTTCTACCTGTTTCAAATCCAACGTGGTGCTTTTTTTAAACACACGTGATCATTTCATTCACTTGCAGCCTGCTCGACTTTTCAGAATATAGTTATTTTACACTGCGAACTCACGTGTTTGAACAAACAAGCAGGTATTAGTTGTTTCCTTTGAAAGCACACATCAGTGTTTCCCCAACGTTGTTAAGACTATGTAGTTAATACACCCTTATAAATGTCTTTACATTTACGGAAAATTTTACGTAGATGTTGAGTTAATTTACGGAAAGGATCAATCGGAAAGACGAATAAGGGAAATGAGCTCCGTAAATATAAAATACGGAAGCTCTTCGTATTCTTATGTCTTCGATTTTGAGACACGAGCAACGCAGATTATACATGAAGCGTATAAAATCCCATCATCACAATACTGCTTCGTGAAAAATAGTAGTATGTGAGTGGCGAACCACTCATGGAGTGGCAATTCGTTGATTCTTGTTCAAATTCCGTAACAGGAGAAAACCTTCTGTATACACAGTGAAACACGCTCATAACGAAAATAAAACAATATTTTCGTTACCTTGTTTTATAAACCGCAGTATAGCAAGCGCTCTAACACGACTTGAATCTAGGACAGGCGCGTTCGTCACTTGCATGTGACGTCCATATTTACAAAATACTTCGTGTAAATGTGTGGCAGGTGAGTCTTTCGAGTTATTGGATATAAATGTTTTGATTAGCGTTTTAATTCCACTGTTTGTAAACCTGAAATAAAAAAAAAAGATTAAAAAAATCGCACACACTATAACAATACTAGAAACTAGGAGGTACATGCATCATTCCATATAAATAACGTTTTTACAACACAAGTTCTTGTAAAAGCGTGGTAGGTGAGTGGATAATGTATTGGATTGCCAATATTTTTCCTGAGTTCGTATCCCGCCACCGAACAACATTTTTCATTTTTATAGTCATTTTTATACTAAGTGAATTAGCCACATAACGGAAGTAAAACTTTTTTTTGTTGCCCCTTTTTATAAAGAGCAGATTTGAAAACAAAACAAATTTGCAAGTTTATGGATACATTCCATGAATTCACAGAGATTTAGGTGGAATTTACGTAGAGGCCGTAATTTAACGCAGATATCTAGATAATTTGTAACCGGTATTTTCCGTAATTTTACGGACAATTTTCCTAACAGTTTATCATTGGCTTTATCATACATTAATATTGAATAAAAACTTATTAATTTTTGAAGTTGTATTTCAGAAAAAAAGAAAATAATTTTTGAAAGTTATATTTAAATGCAATTCTACTGAAAATATTTTTATGTTGCGTCTGGCACGCATTGATATAAGGCAGGAGTGGAAAGAGCTTGAAAATCCCACCGAGGACAATCTCTAAATAGTATAAAACTTATCCGCGTCTCTCTGTGTATTCACTTAGTACTTCTAAACTACTAGATGGATTTTGATGCGGTTTACATAATTATTTAGAGAATATCATGAAGAAGGGTTTGGTGTATAATACATACATATTTAATGTAAGTATAGTAGAGAAATGTCGAAGTTTGTCGTAAAAAAAACAACTTTTCGGGCGCTTACATGGCTTGCGCTGACTAAACCATAAGAGATACATCAAATTAATATACAACAGAATTATAGCTCTCAAAAAAGTCTACAGAAAGGTCTGCCATAGCATATGTTTATATTTTAAGGATGACCCACAGTAACCATTTTTGTCTTTCAAAGTTTGATAAAAAATAATGGTTCACTTGCAAAGCCGTTTTGACCAGCATAGTATTAATCCTTATTCAATTAAATACGTTAGTTACCTTAAGCAGTTAGTTAAGATCAAATTTGTCCTTTACACCATATCATTTAAACGAATATATTGGAAGATATCACAGATATTATACCCGGGCAAAGCCGGACAGTTCTGCTAGTGCATGAATAAAGAAGGAATATAATTAAAAGGAAAGGTGAAGAGTCAGCAGGAGTTAAGTTATAGAGTTACGGGATGAAATAGATGCAAAGAAGAAAAGAAATGCGAAGAGATAGAAATTTTAAATTTTGCTACAATGTAAAAAACCGTTCTAGCAAACTTCAACTGAAATGGAATTTTCTAACTTATAAAAAGTATTGTAAGAAACCCACATATAAAGCTGCAAATATGGGAACGATTAGCGAAAATTTTATACAGAGTTCGGAACCTTCCTACGTCTTCGACAGGAGCCGCGGTGTTGTAGTGGTCAGATTACTCGCCTCCCACCAAGGCAATTCTGTTCCAGGCAGGGTTGCTCTCCGTATTTTGGCAAGTGGGAATTGTGCCAAACGATGCCGCTGGTTGGCGAGTTTTCTCGGGGATTTCACGTTTCGTATACACTGATATGGTAATTTGCGAATAGTGAATGAGTGAGTGAGTGAAGAGATTTGGACAGCTCTTAACATCGGGGACTTGAGAGTCGATGAGGGTGATTGAGGTGATAATGTATCAGCGCCACAAGAAAGGGCGGGGGAAGCGGGAGATACCCGAGAAAACCTGCCGACCAGCAGCATCGTCCGGCACGATTCCCACATGCGAAAATCCGGGAGTGGCCTGGCCAGGAATTGAACCTGGTTCGCCTTGGTGGGAGGCGAGCAGTAATTGTCGAATAATTTATTAAGCGTGTACATTTCAATCACTGATCTTTAATCTTATTTTCAGAGTCCTGGATATACTTAAAAAAAAACAGCAATTTGGATAAATTCTTCCTTATGGATTTGCTTATATTGCAAAGTTATATATGTGCATAGTAAAACACTAGTAGACCCTACTGAGTTTGTTTTACATAATACAAGCAGTTTTTTTTTCGAACTGCTTGCAGAATTAGGCACACATGCATTGTGCTTCATTTCATTTTTGCAAAGAAACACTCTCCAAAATTAACCGTGTATTTTTACCGTAATAACTCTTGAAATTCTACTTTTGTGTAGCAGTTCTGATTGTCTTTTTCCGTTTTTTTAGTTAAAATTACAAAATTTTATATGTTAATATATACCTACTTCAGCGGAGACTCTCTGCAGCACACATTTACCTTAAACAGTTTTTTACTCACCAAGGCAGAAGCTAGTGAACCATCCGACAGCTAAAACTGGGATGTCTACAATACATCAGAATCTCACTACTTGTCATCAAGCCAGCATAGTTGTTTCAATATAGTCAACGATACTACCAACAAATCGAATGCCAGCACGCAATAATTCGAGCTAGTAAATGGCTTCCAGTTTCATTACTAATTTCTAATGACCTGAAAATTTCACAGATTCATTTGGGGACAAACTGAACTTACTATTTATCTGCGTTGCTGTCGCGATTCAGCCAGTTATTTATTTGACATGCCGCAGAAGGCTCGTGTTCCTATAGCAGATGCGAAACAAAAGAAGTGACCAATCACAGAAAACCAATAAAAATGTCATTGACAACCAGCCAATGAGGTATCGACAATGGCTTAAAAAAAACGTACATTCCACTATAAGGTCTAGCCCAGAAGTCTTTGAACCAGGGAGTTGTTGAGCTTTGTAATAATTTTATTTCCTTCTAAAAAACCCCCACTTGCTGCAAAACTATGTGTAATCCTTCTGCTTTAAAATGGAAGTTACCTTGGCAGGTCAACTATGAACTAGGCCCTATTTACACAGATTAAATTAGGATAACGACGTTACGGTTACTTGTCCTGATTTACTAGGTCCCTTAAAGAAACGATACGTTTATAGTAAGTACAACTTCATTAAAATATACACAGTTTTAAGACCGTTTTTCCCTCACCGCTTATGTTCATTACATCCAGAAATGAGTAGATTGCATCGCCCCAACTGCAGAAGCCTGAACTATCTTAAAAAAAAAAAAAAAAAAAAAAAAAAAANAAAAAGCTATGATGGACATGTGTGCCGTGGATGAGACGCGGATTTTACTCACTTGAAATATTGCGTGTTGAAATAGACTGCTAATATCGATGATCAGCAGTAGGTAACGGTTAGTTTGAATTGCAGAACAGTAATGCCGGAATTCGGTGCGTACTGGTTCCACACGAGTAATACATCGGTTTCAATATGGTTACAAATAATACATTTGTTAAAACCATATTAATATACAATCGTGTGCAATTGGCTGGATGCAAGACGAGCAAATTCATTTGAACAACCACTAATTATGTCGTTAACGTTCTCATGCACTCGTTCTTCGTTCACGAAATATAGTCCATTCACAGTTGCTTCAAACTTTCCTGAAGCCCTGCCAAAGTTCTACTTCCAGGATATTCCTCCGCCTCATGTGAACACAGCTTAACCCAGCCTAGAAAATGACACCAAAGGGACAGCGTACCGCGTTCGAGTGCACTCAGTTTAATATAATAATTTGCATAAGTACTACTTATTACTAGGCATTGCCGACCCACTTGCATTCTCCCTGTATTTATGCATATTTATTATAAACGAAATAATATAGTTTACAGATAAAATATAATTAATAGTTCGATTGAAAAAAAATTATACATTTTTATGTTAACAACATTTTAAAAAACGTTTGTGATATATGGCATTATTTCGAAAACAACCAATCACGTCATACATACATGGGGTGATTTTTCGAAGATTTAATTCAAGATAGTCTGTAGTTGTCCGCAATGTTACCCCGGCCCATCTCCGAGAGCGAATGACACACGGCTTGAGGGAGGGTAGGGCGAGTCTGTCCCCTCCACGCGCCTAACTCTGGCATCACGTGCACCTGAATTGACCACGCCCCGGCCTGGAAACTCCGCCCAGTCGCGCCGTATTCCCAGCCCTGCGAGCTCAGCGATGAGCCTGGTGGTATCTGTTTACCAATCTCAAAATGACGATCTTGCTCGGCAAGGAAAATTCAAGTGAAAATGTAAGCTTGCCGCTAGCTTACATGCTGTCTGGGTTTCGACTGTAGTTGTGCATGTATGCAAAGTGTGTATGGCCAACTTAACACACTGTGTTTTAGGTTAAGAACTTCCGTTACAGTTTTGGAAGTTTAGAGGAAATATTTTCATAGTGTACTGTTTCCAACAGTGGGGGTTGCTACTGTGAACGCCACTCGTACATTGTATATCCCTGCAGTCTGACGCTGATCTGAGACGGTTATGTTTAGGGGCAGTGATATTTCGCGGAAAGATTTCGAGACAAGATACAGTCCAAAGCACTGTAGGGTCGTCCAGCTTCTTTGATCGGCTAAAAAATGTTCTGGTCCGTGTTAACAGTTTGCGTACGAATCACGAAGGTTCAGTGTCGGCGTTACTTAGTCCTGAGTGGCTTGGTCAAAGACGGACACGGCACCAGCAGCCAATGGAGGTATAACAACAGCTGAGGTGTGTATATATATTATTGAAGTCTACTGTGTGCTCCGATTTTTACGCGAAAAGTCACTGGCCCTAGTTATGTTTATTCAACTCGCCGACTGTGAAATGGCTGCGGGATCCGCACTGGTCGTGTGTGTGTTCCGCCGATACAAGTGTGTGTAAATATGCATGAGGTTTCAGCGGGCCGTGTTGCAGTTTGCAAGTACCACCTTCTTGTATGTTGCAGTTGCCAGTCCTCCAGATGGAAAGGTGGCGAAGGATGACAACGATCTAACCAATGTCACGTCAGCTGGACGTAACGGTCAGCTCTCCAGTAAGTATGCAATACATGTTTAACTTACTAATTTTTTCTGCTTTTCTCGATATAATTGTTTGAGTAATAGAAGATTAACATTTTTTTTTCTGGAGGTCTCAATACAAACGACGGAATTTTGTTATTTGGGTTGGGAACCATGCCTTTTGAATGGACTACGTTTTAAATAATTTGTTCCCTCACCCCCCTCCTTCACAAAATATAAAACCTCTGTCCTTAACTTCGAATATTATAACGTACCCACACTGACAGAAATATTGGTAGCGGATTACAGAAAATCTGTCCTTCATATTACGCTTTAATGGAAGTGAAATGTTAAAATAGTGACAAATGGAAAACAAATATTTTTGTTTCGTATTTACCAACGTTAATATTGCTACGGACATCGCCCACTTATTTATAAAACGGTTTTGCACGTTATTTTGAGTATTAATTCTGTAATAACGGTTATTTTACCTGTGGCTGAAAGGTACACAAAACTTAATAAAGAAGGTAAGTATGGTATTCAAAAGTATACACTTAACTGTGAATTAACTATAACACAAAATACCAGCGCTCTTCAGCGATACCCCGTGAAAAGCACGTGGGACATAGCGGTACGCAGTTTAATGTNATAACACAAAATACCAGCGCTCTTCAGCGATACCCCGTGAAAAGCACGTGGGACATAGCGGTACGCAGTTTAATGTATGACTTGAAATGAGGCGAGGCGTGTTAGTTAAGACTGCTCTCAATAGAGCACGTTAGTAGCAACGTGGGATGTACAGAAGTAAACAACTTGTTAGATGCTGACAACAGCAGCGTTAGAAATTTACGTGAGCACGAAAACAACAAATCACCTGGAAAAGTTCAACAAAATTTGCGTCTTTAATTATTTTATAAACGCGGGTGGGAAATCAAGAAGAAAGTTACATTTTGTGTAATGATAAAACAAGATGCCTGGGAATGACAAAAAATGGAGTGGATTGCTTGAGAGAGATTTTTTTTTTTTTTAGCGGGAGTGGTTAAACTTAACTGCCATTATTCTCTGTTCAAGCCGATAACGGGAAATAAAGTTTTTTTTTAATTGAGTGCTTCCGTAACATACAGTAATGGTAGTTCTTTCTTTTAATTCGCTTGGATGGCATTTCATTAGCGATTCTTCACCTGTTTACAAAACATACCACTGTTGGTGTTTTTCTTGAATTCTCTGGTTAGCATTCCATTTTCGGTTCTTCGTTTGTTTGTAAAACGCAAATTTCAAACTGACGGTTTGTATGGTTTCATTAACCTGACGTAAAACTGAGTTAATGCAAAATTACCAAACCAGAAAATTTGACGTATTCCGTTACCTAAATATGCATACATTTGAAAATACATACTAAGTGATGATATTTGTAACAGGATATTTAATTTATTTTACAGTATTGTATTTAGTTTTCGTCGCACGGTTATGAGCTATTTTTAACACATTCAGTCAGCCGCAATTTTTTTGGTAACTAATGCTAAAGTGTGGTTTGTAAAAGTCGTCAATTCAAAATCGCCTTATGAACAGCCTTAGGAGAACGATTACTCAGAAATTCTTGTCTTAGAATAATTGCTGTAAAAATTTATTTTTTCATGCAATATACAAAAACACTTTAAAGTTACAGAAATGTTATTATGAGGGAATGTAGTCTGCTCCACTTAGCGCCTTTTAGGTTCAACAATATTAGAAGGTACACCTACTTTTAGATTTTAGTAATTTACAACTGTGTATCGTTTATAGTTTTTACTTTAAGTAACACATAACATATGAAATAAATATTTATTTATCAAACAGCAGTTAAGCAAGTGTAGAGGGTAAAAGTATCTTATTTGTTAAATTATACTTTTTTATATGTACTAACAGTTAAACAAAAATTTTTAAGTTTACTTTTCAAGTCCTTTATAGGAAAATGCATAAATTTCAGTAGCGCTAACATAAACTGCGAAACTAAAATTGGACGTGTTGTTTTTCTACGTACATTCAAGTAAATATCGGCATAAGTGCACGTACATTACGTCTGTGTGGGTACATTTTGCGTAACTGTTAGGTGTATGTTTGAAAAAGAGTTTCATTTTCGTTCGAGAAAGTGCTACGTAAACTTTAGCAACTGTAATGATTATTATTATTATTACTTTTGGTATAATGTACCACGACTTGACATTGTTCTGTGACGTGGATCTACGAGATGTTTAAAACATACCTACAGTAATAAAACTAACAATTATAATAACGAGCAGAGATTCTGTGAACAGTACACCTGCTATGGCATAATTTTCTTCAGTCGTATGATCCACACTTACTCAATTACTCTCTGGGGCAACTTCAATACAGTGACAAGAATTTATTTTCCGTGACTTTTTANGTGATCCACACTTACTCAATTACTCTCTGGGGCAACTTCAATACAGTGACAAGAATTTATTTTCCGTGACTTTTTATTTTTAAAGGCGCAGATAACGTTTACGGCCGTCACATGTTGCGATAAACCCGGAAATTGTTTATTTTACAGTGTAAATAGTTCGGNGCGCAGATAACGTTTACGGCCGTCACATGTTGCGATAAACCCGGAAATTGTTTATTTTACAGTGTAAATAGTTCGGCTTTCTTAGAAATGTGTGAAATGAAGCTACAATGAAATTTCACAACGTTTAACAGCCCCGTGCTATATTATTACTCAACACCGTTCAGGTAAGAAGTTATCATAGTGTGTATTGACCGCATGGCAGCGTTCAGTGAGTCGACTTACGTTTTCCTCAGTTCTACCCCCTCCACATCACCGTCACGTGACATTGTGACGTCACGGGGACCTCTAGTTGTCCATTGGAGACTACCGGTTTCTATAAGTCAATACAGAAAATCTAATAAATGGTAGTATTTCAGCCGATGTGTTTCTTACACAGCAAATCTAAACATTTACTTACTTACGTATGTTTACTGCGGTGCAAAATATTATTCGAAAGACGATTGTTGAAACAAATAGCTGCTCATGTAAAAGTTCCAAATGGTATTATTCAAAGTTACCTGTCGCTGTAATATCCTAAAGTGCTTTCTTTTAATGACATATAACAACGGTGTGTTTTTTTTTTTTGCCGTTAAATATGCCCCATGGCGATTTAATGTTGTTGATTGCTGCCAGTTGAACAGCCAACGTATAAATGCACGTATTATTTAGATATCATAAATATGCGTATCAGGGCCATAAATATTCAAATGGAAAACGGGTCCACAAGCACTGACAATTCGGAACGCCTTTGGAAAAACTACGGATTATTTAACGTAAAGAAGTTCACTATTTTTATTCTATAATAATATGCTGCACTCACCAGTGTAGCCTACGACTCGTTTCCTTATGTTTTAATTTAAAAAAACTGACTATTACTTCATATAGTTTTGCATAAGCTATGTTTTCCATAATTTATTTTTAAAACCAATTTTATTCTAGCAGTTTATCGAAGTTAAAATCGTTGTATTCGTCCAAATTGTGCTATCAGTACAACAGAATATTGTATCGAAAAATGTGTAGTAATTGAAAAGTCCGAACTATTCTCTTTACATTTATAAAATTATTGTAACATTTAAGTTTATTGTTGGTCGAGCGTACTTAGTACGTCGTTAAGAACTGTGGGGTCAGGTATTATCAGGTGCGATGGAGCACAGCGAATCCAAAGCAGTGATAAAAGTCTGAAGTTTTAGACAGCTAAGCGCAAAAGGTTTTCTCTGCGCACATCCAGCTCACTTCCTCGAACTATCCTGATGTTTCCTCGAACTATCCTGATGTTTCCTCGAACTATCCTGATGTTAACAGCCACGTGCAAGGTTGAAGTATTCTACGAACAGCTCACGGATTAAAATACAAGTTATAATTCCAGGAAAAGGTAAGCCATCAGCTGGATTTATCTCGCTCCAATGGGAGTTGTCCATTATTTCTCGGCAGTTCCTTGTCTTGCGCATGCTCCAGCAGATATTCCTGTGGTTAACTTTTTACATTTATTACACAAAACTTTCACGACAATCATTTAATTTTCAACAAATTTAAGGTTCTCTTACTTTCGCGTGTTTTATATTCTGAACACATAAGATGGAAGAAAAAAAAAAATCTAATATGTAAAACTTTTGAGCCATTATAATTAATTAATCAATAAAACTAAATCTCACATTCGTTTCTTGCAATATTTAAGGTGGCATTCAAAAATTATGTAACAAACTATACACCTATGGTTGCAATATTTTATGGTTTATTTAGATTCCAAAATAATCGTGTAATAAAAAAAACACTTTCGCTAACATAAATTTCAAATATCCTGGAGTTACTATGGCTTAGCCGTTGTGCGCGGTCTAATTATAATTCGAATGTGCTGTACGATATTTATTTAACAAAGTTGAATTTATATATTGGAATAACTGTAGCGTATTCGTAAAATTATATTTTAATTTTGCAGGAGATATGGCTAGCAAATAAAATTTAATGTGTTTTTAATCTTTGACGTCAGTATGTATGCATGTGTATATGTATATATATAATCCACGAGATTACATTTGCCATTTACTCTACCTTATATGATAGAGTAACACTTTATTTCCCTAACATACCCTAATTCTAAGTGTTAAGTGTGAGANTGAGAGAGATTTTTTTTTTTTTTAGCGGGAGTGGTTAAACTTAACTGCCATTATTCTCTGTTCAAGCCGATAACGGGAAATAAAGTTTTTTTTTAATTGAGTGCTTCCGTAACATACAGTAATGGTAGTTCTTTCTTTTAATTCGCTTGGATGGCATTTCATTAGCGATTCTTCACCTGTTTACAAAACATACCACTGTTGGTGTTTTTCTTGAATTCTCTGGTTAGCATTCCATTTTCGGTTCTTCGTTTGTTTGTAAAACGCAAATTTCAAACTGACGGTTTGTATGGTTTCATTAACCTGACGTAAAACTNTCGGTTCTTCGTTTGTTTGTAAAACGCAAATTTCAAACTGACGGTTTGTATGGTTTCATTAACCTGACGTAAAACTCAGTTAATGCAAAATTACCAAACCAGAATATGTGACGTATTCCGTTACGTAAATATGCATACATTTGAAAATACGTGCTAAGTGATGATATTTGTAACAGGATATTTAATTTATTTTACAGTATTGTATTTAGTTTTCGTCGCATGGTTATGAGCTATTTTCAACACATCCAGTCAGCCGCAATTTTTTGGTAACTAATGCTAAAGTGTGGTTTGTAAAAGTCGTCAATTCAAAATCGCCTTATGAACAGCCTTAGGAGAACGATTACTCAGAAATACTTGTCTTAGAATAATTGCTGTAAAAATGTATTTTTTCATGCAATATACAAAAACACTTTAAAGTTACAGAAATTTTATTATGAGGGAATGTAGTCTGCTCCGCTTAGCGCCTTTCAGATTCAACAATATTAGAAGGTAGACCTACTTTTAGATTTTAGTAATTTACAACTGTGTATCGTTTATAGTTTTTACGTTAAGTAACACATAACATATGAAATAAATATTTATTTACCAAACAGCAGTTAAGCAAGTTCAGAGGGGAAAAGTATCTTATTTGTTAAATTATACTTTTTTGACATGCACTAACAGTTAAACAAAGATTTTTAAGTTTACTTTTCAAGTCGTTAATAGGAAAATGCATAAATTTCATTAGCGCTGACATTAACTGCGAAACTAAAATTGGACGTGTTGTTTTTCTACGTACATTCAAGTAAATATCGGCATAAGTGCACGTACATTACGTCTGTGTGGGTACATTTTGCGTAACTGTTAGGTGTATGTTTGAAAAAGAGTTTCATTTTCGTTCGAGAAAGTGCTACGTAAACTTTAGCAACTGTAATTATTATTATTACTTTTGGTGGAATGTACCACGACTTGACATTGTTCTGTGGCGTGGATCTACGAGATGTTTAAAACATACCTACAGTAATAAAACTAACAATTATAATAACGAGCAGAGATTCTGTGAACAGTACACCTGCTATGGCATAATTTTCTTCAGTCGTGTGATCCACACTTACTCAATTACTCTCTGGGGCAACTTCAATACAGTGACAAGAATTTATTTTCCGTGACTTTTTATTTTTAAAGGCGCAGATAACGTTTACGGCCGTCACATGTTGCGATAAACCCGGAAATTGTTTATTTTACAGTGTAAATAGTTCGGATTTCTTAGAAATGTGTTAAATGAAGCTATAATGAAATTTCACAACGTTTAACAGCCTGGTGTTATATTATTACTCGACACAGTTCAGGTAAGAAGTTATCATATTGTCTATTGACCGTATGGCGGCGTTCAGCGAGTATACTTGTGTTTTCCTCAGTTCTACCCCCTCCACGTCACCGTCACGTGACATTGTGACGTCACGGGGACCTCTTAGTTGTCCATTGTAGACTACCTGTTTCTATAAGTCAATACAGAAAATCTAATAAATGGTAGTACTTCAGCCGATGTGTTTCTTACACAGCAAATCTAAACATCTACTTACTTACGTATGTTTACTGCGGTGCAAAATATTATTCGAAAGACGATTGTTGAAACAAATAGCTGCTCATGTAAAAGTTCCAAATGGTATTATTCAAAGTTGCCTGTCGCTGTAATATCCTAAAGTGCTTTCTTTTAATGACATATAACAACGGAGTGTTTTTTTTTTTTGCCGTCAAATATGCCCCATGGCGATTTAATGTTGTTGATTGCTGCCAGTTGAACAGCCAACGTATAAATGCACGTATTATTTAGATATCATAAATATGCGAATCAGGGCCATAAATATTCAAATGGAAAACGGGTCCACAATCACTGACAATTCGGAACGCCTTTGGAAAAACTACGGATTATTTAACGTAAAGAAGTTCACTATTTTTATTCTATAATCATATGCTGCACTCACCAGTGTAGCCTCCAATTAGTTTCCTTATGTGTTTTAATTTTTAAAAAACTGACGATTCCTTACATATAGTTTTTGCATAAGCTATGTTTTCCATAATTTATCTTTTGAACCAATATTATTCTAGCAGTGTATCAAAGTTAAAATCGTTGTATTCGTCCAAATTGTGCTATCAGTACAACAAAATATTGTATAGGAAAATGTGTAGTAAGTGAAAAGTCCGTACTATTCTCTTTATATTTATAAAATTATTGTAATATTCAAGTTTCTTGTTGGTCGAGCGTACTTGGCTTTATCGGACTGTAGGAGGGCAAAGCCATATCACATACGCTGCTTCTCAGGAGCTTAGTACTTTGTTAAGAACTGTGGGGTCAGGTATTATCAGGTGCGATGGAGCACAGCGAATCCAAAGCAATGATAAAAGTCTGAAGTTTTAGACAGCTAAGCGCAAAAGGTTTTCTCTGCGCACATCCAGCTCACTTCCTCGAACTATCCTGATGTTAACAGCCACGTGCAAGGTTGAAGTATTCTACTAACAGCTCACGGATTAAAATACAAGTTGTAATTCCAGGAAAAGGTAAGCCATCAGCTGGATTTATCTCGCTCCAATGGGAGTTTTCCATTATTTCTCGGCAGTTCCTTGTCTTGCGCATGCTCCAGCAGATATTCCTGTGGTTAATTTTTTACATTTATTCAACAAAAAGTTCACGACAGTCATTTAATTTTCAACAAATTTAAAGTTCTCTTACTTTCGCGTGTTTAATATTCTGAACACATAAGATGGAGAAAAAAATATATCTAATATGTAAAATATTTTGAGCCATTTTAATTTATTAATCAATAAAACTAAATCTCACATTCGTTTCTTGCAATATTTAAGGTGGCATTCAAAAATTATGTAACAAACTATACACCTATGGTTGCAATATTTTATGGTTTATTTAGATTCCAAAATAATCGTGTAATAAAAAAAACACTTTCGCTAACATAAATTTCAAATATCCTGGAGTTACTATGGCTTAGCCGTTGTGCGCGGTCTAATTATAATTCGAATGTGCTCTACGATATTTATTTAACAAAGTTGAATTTATATATTGGAATGACTGTAGCGTATTCGTAAAATTATATTTTAATTTTGCAGGAGATATGGCTAGCAAATAAAATTTAATGTGTTTTTAATCTTTGACGTCAGTATGTATGCATGTGTATATGTATATATATAACCCACGAGATTACATTTGCAATTTACTCTACCTTATATGATAGAGTAACACTTTATTTCCCTAACATACCCTAATTCTAAGTGTTAAGTGTGAGANAATTTACTCTACCTTATATGATAGAGTAACACTTTATTTCCCTAACATACCCTAATTCTAAGTGTTAAGTGTGAGAAGCTAAGTGCGTCTCAGGGCCAAGCCCAACCCGCCCACAGGGAAAGGAATCCATGCAAGGGGCCATGACTACCTCCCTAGGTGTACCTATAGTTAACCTATAACTAATAAGAGAAAGGGGAAAACCGGCATAGGCACCGTAAAAACCCTTTCGACAGGAAATGATTCAACACTTTTGCATGCATTAATAGAAAATTCTACACTTGACAGGTAGGAACCATGCACTTTGTTTCTGGGTAGAGAAATACTAAAAGAGAGGGGGCGGGGTCTTATTTCCTTTGTGATTGTTGGCGCTGGTGTAACAAGATATNAGTAACACGTGCTCCAACTAAACAACTTTTTTTTTGCGGTGGTGTTATTTGGCACACATCCTAGACTATATTGTCACGTTGTATATTATTTTATGTTAGTATACCACTAGGCTTTCTTCACGTAGTTTATATCATATTTAAATTTTCATAATATCAGAAAGAGTAAATAAAATTATTTTAAGGATTAACACTCAGACCTAAAATATGTGATTAATTCACTGCGAACATTATTATCGTAGTGTCTAACTTCCTTGCCTATATTAAATAAAGTAAATATGAACAGCAAAGTTTCCAATTATGACACATGTAGTAATTACTTTATGAACCGTCAATGGAAACATGATATGGCCTATTTCGCAAACAGTACATTGGATACGCCTTTCCTGAACCGGTTATTATAGAATGGTTGCGCAGAAACAAACCAAGCAGAATACTTCTTCATCTGACCAGCCAAATGATATTTCAGTCTTCTCTTTCCTAGCCATTTAGTTCTTGATTTTAACGTTTTATTTTCCTGGCTCGAATATTGACTTTCTTCCTTGAGTCGCCCTCGTTTGTTTATTTTTGCAGTTTTTTTCCTTCCACTGTTCCTTTCCTGCCCCTATAATATTATAGCCGTTTTCTTTTAACTTGCATTATTTCAGTTGAATTCTTCTTTTGCTTCAACCTTCGGAAGTGGTTTAATAGTCTACAGGAGAAAGATAAATAACTCGACTTGGAGTATGACTGGGCCTATTTCTAAAACTGTATAATAAAAATTCTAAATTACGGAGGGTTGAATAACCAGAAGCCCCTTCTAGCATAGCTCCTGAAGTGAAAACAAAGGCAGTTTTTATTCGATGAAATTAAAGTTTATGTGGATTTCTCCAAAACGTCACTCGGCGACCTGATTTCTGTAGGCCTGTCAGTCACACAGGCAATCATGGAGACACTATTCTACAATATATATTAGAAATAAAATGGTTAATATTCCACATGCTTCGAATCCTGCTCTATAGGTCATAGGCGTACAAATCAGGGGTAAGATATGGATAATAATTTTATAACGGTCATAAATTGTCGTTTTATACAGGATTTACAGGATCACACTGAATTAAGATCTGTGCTAACACGTTTCTTGAGAAGTCCATACTTCTGTTTGAAGGCTGCAAGGCGTAACTCCATTGCGGAGGGAGAATAAATGCTGTAACTTAATGTTCATTTCAAGAATCGTTGACCTCGAATGGAAGTGGTGAATAGCGATTCAAAAGATAAATTTATTGACGTCTCTCTAAATCACGTATATGCAAAAAAAAAAAGTATAACATTAAGAATAGTTGTTCCGTCATCCAGTCGCAGGGGTTGAAATCGTCTACAATTCCGGCGGGAAGAGCAACTCAAAAGAAATGATCCCTTAAGCTCACTCTAAGGAAGATTAAAAATAAAATGGATGACGACAGTTTCCTGTGGTAGATACTACTATTGCGCAAGTCGCAAGTTGCCTTCTTTCCTCTGGAGTCATTCGTCCTCTCTTGTTAAAAACGCCTACAGGCAATAGCTCAATCTGATTTTGTACTGTAATAGCAAATAAGCTAGTTTATTAGGTAACAGTACTTCCGTAATATACAACGTGTTTAGGAAACATGTGTACAAACTTGGGCACGTGATTATTGACCGGAAAAGAGGAAGAATGATATTGGACACCCATCGTTCATCGCAAATAGTACGGGCCCTTAAAGGCGGAGGGCGACAAGCATATTACGTGGGATATTGTGCAAAGTACTTACGTTAGAGGAACACAAAAGTATACGGATTAATTAAACCAAGATCTTTGATAAAAAGTAAGGTATGGCACGTCATACACACCCTTATCATGTACATAATAGGGGTTTGCACTCTTTGTTTGTATGCAACATTTACACCCTGAGGATAAATTAATTGTGGATACCATCGGATGAAGAAGGGCGTCGCAATTAGCAAATAAGGCCCCCTTGTTGCAATTCTCTAGGACCCACCGTTTCCGGTTAGATCGCAAATTAAACATACAGTGGTAGCGAGGCCATTGCCTGGTGGGTAGGCAACCTTCGTGCACTTGGAGAAATACAGCGAGGATTCCCCGTTGAATAAGTATACACAGGAACCAACAAGCAGCAAACATTAGCATTAGGAAATGTGCTATATCGAAGTGTAGCTGTGAGGTGGCAGATTGTGCAACACAAGGTAGAAACGAAGACAACAGTATGTTGGTTGCACTGGCTAACTGTGACCGTATCCGTGATAAACACACGTTTGGGTACGTCCAGTGATAATGTGTGATGTACAATGCGGTCGGTGTTGCGATACGATGAATGTAGTGATAATTACTTAATGGGCCCAGTAGTGGGTGGTGTACTGTCGTCGTGTTGCAGCTACACCTGTTCTCTGCTGGCGAGCGGAACATCCTTCAGTAACTGGGAAATCGGAACTGCAGGAAATCATAATATTGAAATCCTGACACACGGTTCGAAAGCAAGAACGGGCCAATAACATTGTCCCCCACTATGCAGGCCCAAATAATGAAGGCAAAGCTGTGCAGGTAACCTCTCATTACGGTTGCATGTGAGTAGTTATAAAATGGGGGTTCTGCTGCACCTGGAGTCCTAGCAAGTACAAAGGGGCAAGCTGGCGGCCATCTTGGATGATGTCATGCAGCAACCTCATGCTCTGTAATTCCTGACGTCGGCCATGTTGGATTTCCCTTCCCTGGCCAACAGTGGCCATCTTGAATTTCCCTACTTAATGCTCTTGCATTCTGTATGGAGGGGTTTTTCAAAGTCATCCCGATCTCCTTTATTTTCTCCCGCCCTCTCATTCCTTCCTACCGGATGTCCCCTCTTCATGCTCTTGCATTCAGTGTGTGGGGTTTTCTCAGTGCTATCCCTTCATATCAGCTCCATCCATCTTGCCTAGCGAATGTTCGAGTTCATTGCCCCATCATGCAACTTCTCACTTCGTTCTCTGTAATTCCACCTTGGTTTTCTCATATTCCTTCTGGTCTCCTTTCACCTGGCATCCTGGCGTGGACGAGTCGCATGCTGTTGTTATATGTATTCTAAGAATAAATACGCACTCAATGTATTGTCCGTATAATGTTAATCAGGGAAGATTAAAATTTTTAACGTTTATGATTTTTAACATTAATAACACACTTAAACGGGTCCCTTTAAAGTAGGTGTCTTTTCTACACTTACTGAAATATTATTAGAAAATCTAAGTATAATACACTGCCATGTAGTAATAAATGACTTTGTACCCTTTACTAATTTCTTAGAATAAAGATTTACATACAGCTATGTATGTTTGTGTGAGTACGGGTATATATTTATATATGTATGTATATACAGAATGAGGCACTTGAGGCAAGCCACCTGAATAACACTGCCACTTTCAGTGGTAGAAGAAAATGTTTCANATTTGAGGCAAGCCACCTGAATAACACTGCCACTTTCAGTGGTAGAAGAAAATGTTTCAGGCAACAGTTGCTTGGGTCTAAAGTGCTAATAACTTGATAGTTATAATTTCCCCGTACGTGGAAGGGTAAAGAAGATGTAAAGGTCAACTTCGTTACTTTAAATTGAATGATAATATGTATTAACACCCCTTGCCAGTGCGTATGAAGATGTAATNGATTTACATACAGCTATGTATGTTTGTGTGAGTACGGGTATATATTTATATATGTATGTATATACAGAATGAGGCACTTGAGGCAAGCCACCTGAATAACACTGCCACTTTCAGTGGTAGAAGAAAATGTTTCAGGCAACAGTTGCTTGAGTCTAAAGTGCTAATAACTTGATAGTTATAATTTCCCCGTACGTGGAAGGGTAAAGAAGATGTGAAGGTCAACTTCGTTACTTTAAATTGAATGATAATATGTATTAACACCCCTTGCCAGTGCGTATGAAGATGTAATNGAAGGTCAACTTCGTTACTTTAAATTGAATGATAATATGTATTAACACCCCTTGCCAGTGCGTATGAAGATGTAATAAATACGATGACATTTACTGCAGTTATTTGAAGAAATCTCACTGAACATAATGCAATCCATGTGGTACCAACACGATGGCTGTCCCACTCATTCTGCACAGAGAATAACAACGGTTCTTAACATTACTTTCGGTGCTCGTTGGATCGGTCGGTCTGGAAACACGAAATGGCCTGCACGTTCCCCAGAATTAATGTCTATGAACTTTCATCTGTGGGGACCTGTAAGCAACAGGTTTAAAAAGACCCGCCGATGATTCCCGAAGACACAAAAGGCCGTATACCACGAGCTTGTTCTGTGATACTTTCAGATGAAATTCGACTTGCGGTATTGTCCGCTCAGAATCGCTTTACAGCATATATCAATGCACAAGGTCACCAATTTGAACACCTTCTATCACAATAAAATAACAAAGGGAGCGTAGTCTGATGATGGCGTTTGCATAACAAACGCCAACTACAGGACGGCTACAGTCGCTACAGGACGGTGCTACGTCGGCCCATTGTTCCGTGCGGTGGCGCAGTTTGCTTCGGCATTGACCTTCAGCGAACTTGAATGACCGGCAAATGTCACCGTATTTATTACATCTTCATACGCACTGTCGAGGGGTGATAATAAAAATTATCATTCCATTTAAAGTGACGAAGTTGATCTTTCTATCTTCTTTACCCTTCTACGTACGGGGAAATCCTCGCTATCAAGTTATTAGCGCCTTGGACCCAAGCAACTTTTGTGTGAAACCTTTCCTGCTGCCGCTGAAAGTGGAAGTGTTATTTAGGCGACCTGCCTTAGGTGCCTCGACCTGCATATAATATATATTTCACGATGTGTGTAGATTAGTGTTTTATATTGTCTCTGTGCCAGTAGTCAGTTTAGCTTTTATCTGCCAATATTTATACAAATTTAAACAAGCTAATTTTAATCGAAAGGCAAGAAAAGAAGTCGAAGGTGAAATTACGGCTTCAGNTATTTATACAAATTTAAACAAGCTAATTTTAATCGAAAGGCAAGAAAAGAAGTCGAAGGTGAAATTACGGCTTCAGGCGTATCCTTTAAGATGTTCAGACTAGGGCAAAAACGAGTGAAGTTAATGATGTTTTTCGTCACGCTAGTCGAACAAAGGGAAATTTCAGACAATTCCATTGGTAGTGCTTCATTACAGCAAACAACCTGCGGAGCGTTTGAATGGCTTAATACCATAAAATTGTTTAGGAGTACTTTTTCCATAGTGTTTATTTTCCAGGGTCTTAATTGCAAGTTTGTGGTGAGGTAAAACAACAGAGAGCTCCTAATTGTAAAGAAGTGTTGAATATGCAATAGAAAGAAAAGTGTGGGAACGAATACCGCGCGTAACAACACGAAATAAGAAAAGGCTTCAAATAAAGAAAATGGGCACACTAAAACTGCAATGATAAATAAGGCAGAGGAAATTCAGGAAAGTTACTGGGTTGTAAATTAATGGTGTGGCACCTCCCATAAATTATTACGTCTGTAAAGTACAATGTGCTGAAAGGAACATGACTAATTTATTCTACTCACCATAAAACTAATTATAAAACGTTAAATAGTGATGGGAATGCAAAAGTTTGCATGATGTTAACTCACATTGTAGAATAAGTTTTATTCCGAAGATAGGTTTGATGTCGGAGTAGCATTCATGTCACATCTTTCTGTAACATACAAAGGTAGATAAGACAGTTTATTTTACTTCGTTTATTGAGAATTTAATATATTGTAGAGCCACTTCAGTGGTGCATACTCTCAGTTCGTCTGAAAGTATAAACAATTTTTACAATATTTAGCGTTTGAGTTTCTAAAAATATATATGCCGAGTTAGAAATCTTGTAACCGCAAGACACTAACAAAATAAAATAAGCGTAAAAGTTTTTACTACTAAATTTCGTCAAATTATTTTTTTATAAAAAAAATAATAGCTGAGAAGGAGCTCACTAATTAAAGTTTCCACGTGTAAAATTAAATTAAAAATTTTATCTTAATTTGCATTTGATTGTAGTTTTACGTATTTACCATGTATTGGAAATTCTGCAAAAATGCTGCTGAATAACCGGTCAATATACTTTGTTGCATAGTAATTTGGCAACTGCAGCTCTTAAACAGGTTTTTAAATATCCCTAAACTAATATTAAGTACGTAAAGTAATATTATTTAAGCTTTGCTGTAAGCAAGTTGTAATGACGTTTGTTCACCAATATGTTATAAAAGATGGAAACGATGTTGCTATGTACTTGGAGCAACACTTCTTCATTAACAAGTCGTGTGCAATAAAAATAAACGTTACGAGCAAATAATGTAATACAAAATAGAATAAAATTTGCCGTAGAACCACTATCAATATAGTTACACGGAAATATATAACTTTAAAATAATTTATTTCTAAACAAATTATGGCCGTAGATAATATCTAGTTAAATATGAGCTTTTTAAATTTAAATTTTGTGTGACACACGGAAAAGCGTTACGGGTATTAATCATTCCAGAAACTAAAATGTATGCATGAAAACAGTAAACTGTCACCGTGGAGTGCGCAAGTATAAAAATAATAATTATAATAAAAGTTTTTTTCATATTCTAACAATCACTTCTGTGCAGGAATGCCCTATAAATTTTTGTCTCTTCCCCGCGAATTGGATTCTTTAAACTTTTCATGGAAGATATAGCATTGCATTATAATAACCGTTATAACAAACATGTCAAACTGAATATAAAAATCATATAATACACAAGGCAATCTTAACGTAGGTAAGTATTGAGTTAAAATTACTATGACAAGGTCCTGGACATTTTTTCAATTGTTATTAATAGATACCCGGAAATCTATGTTTCTTTTGTTACGTACTATGAGGTCATTAAGATTTCTTAAAACGATAAATACTTTACTTTCTGTAATATTTGCAATGGAGAAGTAGTTCTACCTCAAATATTTATTTATACCTAAGATTCACGCTGTAAGGCGAGTCCTTTTTCTGTTATTCGCTTATTTTCGTAGCTAACACGCAACCACTATTTTTCGGTGTTATTCACGTAAGCTGTATTTCAAACAAATTCACTTTCCTCCATACAAGTAACGAAGCTATTAAAGACCTGTTCAAGTGCCAAAAAGTAATTTCTATGTTTTAATTTTATTTGACATTTCTGTGTTATTCCATCAGAAATTAGCCTAATAGAAGTGCAAAAATTCTGTAAAAGTAATTTATTAAAAATAATTACAATTAATAGCAAAACTTTGAATTTTAATGTTTTGCCATACAAAGTTGGATTTTATTTATATAATTATCACATTTAAGTAAATATCAAGTTGTTTGTTTAAGTCACCAGAATAATACAAACAAGTTCCAAGGTATTCTTTAGTTGGTTCTCCCATAAATTTATTTTAAGTTTTATGATAAATTTAAAATTATAAGTAGCCAGAAATGAGACCTTAATTTCAGCCGAACGAAGTGCCAGAACTTAAAATAAATTTATGTGTGGCTTTCCCATGCCTGCAAGAAGACTTTTAAGCCACAGACAAACATTGTGTTCAAATCAATTTTTGATACTTATTTGGTAAATATTGAAAGTGAAAATGCTCATAATAGTGCAAACAAAGAAGCTGATAGTGGTTGTGGACGTAGGATATTAATATTTTCGCGAAAACACCTGTCCCTACGTATTGGCCATCCACGGTTATTTCACACGTTCTGAAGCCCTGCTAAAGTTCTGCTTCCAGGATATCGCTGCGCGACATTCAAACTAAGCTTGACCGAGTCTAGAAAATTATACCAAAGGGACAGCGCACCGCTTTCGTGTGCACTCAGTGTAATACAATTTTGTATAAGAACTATTTATTACTAGGCATTACCAACACACCTTTTTTCTCCCTGTTTTTATTCATATTAATTATAAATTTAATATTATAGTTTATAGATAAAACGTAAGTAAAAGTTCAATTTACGAAAAATAAGGTACTTTTGTTTGTAAACACAAGTATAAAAATATTGTGATAAACGACGTACACAGAAAACAAGCAAACACATAATACATGCGGTCATTTTTCAAAGGTTCGATTCAAAAAAGTGAGAAGAAACCTCGAATAGACTATACGCTGGAGCTGAATGTTTTGACAGTGCCGCGGAATACTAAACAATGCAGAGTTGAAACAGCCACTTGTACCGCTAATTCCACCCACACACGTCAGCGAAATGACGTCACAGGCCAGCAACACGTGGCAACGCCGTTTGCCAATCAGCTCTTGGTAACCTGCTCACCAATCGGCAGCTCAGCCAATAGGAAATCTCGTCCGCAGCATGCAGCAACCAGCGAGACATGACGACCGTTTCCAGAGCCTCGCGCAGCCAATATGAGAAAGGGTACGGCCACGTTAAAGGAGCGAGCGCGTGGGTTCGTCTCTGTGTACGTAGCTACTCTGTTACAACGCTGTAGTGGTACACGTGTCCC
>NQII01004987.1:42967-80035 GCA_002778355.1 Clitarchus hookeri | reverse complement strand
GGGGGGGGGGGGGGAGACTCACGTCTCGCAGGCACACTCTCGCGGACAGTCTTGCCGAAATGCGTGGAATTCCACAAAGTGTATGGAATATCTGTTGGCGTGTGTATGTTTCTGTGTAATAAATAATAACTATGGATTATGTTTGTCATTTCCCCCTGCAGCTGGAATTTTGCAAAAAGGTAACTCTCTCGTGAAATGCACTCGTGGTACATTTAAAAAGAATTGAATAGGTCGATATATCTTTCCTTGCATTCCCAGAACATTTTATTTGAGGAANCTCGTGGTACATTTAAAAAGAATTGAATAGGTCGATATATCTTTCCTTGCATTCCCAGAACATTTTATTTGAGGAACATATCGCGCGTAAATCGTACAACGTGGGCAACAAGTTCAAACTATGTAATTAAAGAAAAAAAACCAACAAATTGGTGTTGGCAGCAGAAATTTATCTTTCTACAGTAAAAGTTTTATATAGTCAATTCGTGATCTCTTCATACTTATTGAACCAGATATTTGAAAAATCACCCCTTATATGACATGTTTGGTTGTTTTTTAAATACGCCATATATCAAAAGTTTTTAATACTTATTTTAATATACAAGTATATCATTTTTTATTATATTGAACTTTTACTTATATTTTACTCACTTTTACCCGCGGCTTCACTTGCGTGATTATAGTAACAAACTTATAGGGCGAAATAACAGTATTTGTTAGTAGACAGACACTGATCATAAACACAAAACAGAGCACTAACGATGTCATTTTTGGTGCTAGATCGCGCTTTTACATAGCCAATGGTCGTCATTTATATTTCTTTGTAGATCTGGGTAAACGCTAGCAATCAGTTCCGTATCACTCTCTACCAAATTACTAAAATCTCTCGTTAGTGACACACATCCCTCGGCATTCGTTTCTAACCGCCCATGTTCAATTTTTAATAGTGTATCAGCATAATGTCCTGTATCAACTTCATTGTAGAGATGCACTCATATTTGTCGTCAAACTGAATTTCTTGACATTTGCCCATAAGCTTGACGACTTGAGACAGGCTTTGATTTAATCTGCAGGTGTGCCGCTCTGAATCACCGGTAGAGTTTGGCGTAAGTCACCAGCCAGTAATACAACCATTCCTCCCATAATATGTGTATTGTTTCGTACATCCTGTAGAGTTCGGTTTAGGGCCTCTATCGCTTTTAGTGTGACATTGTGCTTTCGTCCCACAATAACAACTTACATTGACGCAGCATTGTACCCCGGGAGCTATTTTTACTAAAAACTTTTTCCTGGCGGAATGAGATATTTTCTCGGGATAAAAAGTTGCTTATTTCACTTCCCGGCCCTCCAACTATCTCTGTGCAAAAAATCACGTCGATCCGTTGCTCCGTTGCGACGTGNCTCGTGGTACATTTAAAAAGAATTGAATAGGTCGATATATCTTTCCTTGCATTCCCAGAACATTTTATTTGAGGAAGATATCGCTCGTAAATCGTACAACGTGGGCAACAAGTTCAAACTATGTTATTAAAGAAAAAAAATCAAGAAATTGGTGTTAGCAGCAGAAATTTATGTTTCTACAGTAAAAGTTTTATATAGTCAATTCGTGATCTCTTCACACTTATTGGACCAGATATTTGAAAAATCACCCCTTATGTGACATGTTTGGTTGTTTTTTAAATACGCCATGTATCAAAAGTTTTTAATATTAATTTTAATATACAAGTATCTCATTTTTTGTTATATTGAACTTTTACTTATATTTTACTCACTTTTACCCGTGGCTTCGCTTGCATAATTATAGTAACAAACTTATAGGGAGAAATAACAGTATTTGTTAGTAGACAGACACTGATCATAAACACAAAACAGAGCATTAACGATGTCATTTTTGGTGCTAGAATCGTGCTTTTACATAGCCAATGGTCGTCATTTATATTTCTTTGTAGATCTGGGTAAACGCTAGCAATCAGTTCCGTATCACTCTGTACCAAATTACTAAAATCTCTCGTTAGTGACACACATCCCTCGGAATTTGTTTATAACCGCCCAAATCCAATTTTTAATAGAGTATCAGCATAATGTCCTGTATCATCGTCATTGTAGAGATGCACTCATATTTGTCGTCAAACTGAATTTCTTGACATTTGCCCATAAGCTTGACGACTTGAGACAGGCTTTGATTTAATCTGCAGGTGTGCCCCTCTGAATCGCCGGTAGAGTTTGGCGTATGTCACCAGCCAGTAATACAACCATTCCTCCCATAATATGTGTATTGTTGCGTACATCCTGTACAGTTCGGTTTAGGGCCTCTATCGCTTTTTGTGTGACATTGTGCTTTCGTCCCACAATAACAATTTACATTGACGCAGCATTGTACCCCGGAAGCTATTTTTACTAAAAACTTTTTCCTGGGGGAATGAGATATTTCCTCGGGATAAAAGGTAGCTTATTTCACTTCCCGGCCCTCCAACTATCTCTGTGCAAAAAATCACGTCGATCCGTTGCTCCGTTGCGACGTGAAAAAAGGACAAACAACAAACGCACTTTCGTATTTATAATATTAATTAGGATTTACATATTATAATACGAATCGAAACAGTTAGAAAATATGTGTGTTTGTAATGCCTAGTATGAAATGCACTGGTGTTTGTGAAAAATGCAACACCAAGAAGGATCCACGTGATTGAAATGAACGTTATACCACAAACTAGGTACAAGACAATACACCATTGATTAGGATTACAGAACTGTACATGACCTCTGTCCTTGAGAATTCAGTATGGTGTGAAGCCCCCCCCCCCNGTGCAGGCCAGGGAAGCAGTGGTACCCGTCGTTCATTGAAGAAGGTTTGCACATTCCTCGCCACATATGGCCGGGCATTGCCCTGCTGAAATATGGCATGTGGAATTGCCTGAAGGAGGGGCAGTACCTCGGGCTCTAAAACCTCTTTGATGTAACGGTTGCTGTTCAGATTGACCTCAATACGTAGGAGTCGAGATCGCATGTGTTATCCAATGGGGCCCCAAACAATCACACTTGGCGTTTGTCCGTTATGTCGATCCACNTAACGGTTGCTGTTCAGATTGACCTCAATACGTAGGAGTCGAGATCGCATGTGTTATCCAATGGGGCCCCAAACAATCACACTTGGCGTTTGTCCGTTATGTCGATCCACAATGCAGGCTACCAGATTGCTGTCACCACGGTAGCGTCTAACACGTATGCGGCCATCAATGTAGGGCAGGCTGAAGCGGAACTAGTCCGAAGACACTATATTTTGTGACTCAGCACGCCAGCGACAGTGCTCACGTGCCCATTGCAGTCTGAGACGTTTGTGGTTTCTGGACAATGAAAGCCGACGCAATGATGTGCGTGCCACCAGTCCAGCCCGCAGCAGATGGCGTCGAACCGTCAACGCAGACAGGTCCACACCCGTTACAGTGCCCCAGTGTCGAGACAACAGTGTGGACGAGCCTGTACGGTCCGTTACGACCATGCAGACACAATATGGTGGTCATTCCGTGCTGTGGTCACATTGTGCAGTCCAGTACCCGCTCGTCGCTGCGTACGACCCTCCTCAATCCACTTGTTCCTCACACGCATCACTGTGGTAGTAGCATGCCCTGTACAAGCCGAAATGCCACAAAATGACAAACCCGTTTCCCGGAGACCGATCATTCTGCCCCGTTCGAACTCACTCACATACTGATATGGCACCATTTGACTTCGACGTGGCATACTGGCACTTACTTTCACTTCGTTTGACGACTCTTCACTGACTGGGCTTGGCGTAACACTGACCTTTCCGGTCACACAAGAGAGGGTGCTGCTGGGCCTTCGTGTACGCCATCTCTCTGCAAACCTAATAACTTATAGCTGGTACACTGTTCTACACATCCTCCGAGTTTGGATTCCTTCGAGTAATTCTTTCTGGGTGTTGCAATTTTCACAATCAGTAGGGTAGATCTTATGTAAAATACTATTAAACTGAGTGCGTACTAATGGGGTGCGTTGTCACTTTAGTGTTATTTTATATGCTTAGTTAAGCTTTCTTTTTGCATGAGGCGGAGGAATAGCCTGAAAGTAGAACTTTGATGAGGCTTTTTAATATACAACGTGTAACTAAAAATCACCAACCATCTCCGAGAGGTGATTCCTGCCGAAAATATAAGACGAAAATGTATGTATCATTTTCCCCATAAGTGATTATTAAAGGAATTATGCTTCCCCAAAAACTAAATTTTTTAAATTTTTTCATTACAGATGTCAGGAATTTATTACGATTAAGAAACAAGTCGATGTATAGTGTTTTGTATCACGGAGATCTTACATCTATGAAAATATGGCGGGCAATATCATCCCCCTTCATCAGAAAAATAGAGGTACCGATTCATAACAAAANCGTCGCCGACCAACCATATCCCAGACATGTTCGATGGGCAACATGTCAGGTGAACGTGCAGGCCAGGGAAGCAGTGATACCCGTCGTTCATTGAAGAAGGTTTGCACATTCCTCACCACATATGGCCGGGCATTGCCCTGCTGAAATAATGCATGTGGAATTGCCTGAAGGAGGGGCAGTACCTCGGGCTCTAAAACCTCCTTGGTGTAGCGGTTGCTGTTCAGATTGACCTCAATACGTAGGAGTCGAGATCGCATGTGTTATCCAATGGGGCCCCAAACAATCACACTTGGCGTTTGTCCGTTATGTCGATCCACCAGTCCAGCCCTCAGCAGATGGCGTCGAACCGTCAACGCAGACAGGTCCACACCCGTTACAGTGCTCCAGTGTCGAGACAACAGTGTGGACGAGCCTGTACGGTCCGTTACGACCATGCGGACACAAGATGGTGGTCATTCCGTGCTGTGGTCACATTGCGTAGTCCAGTACCCGCTCGTCGCTGCGTACGACCATCCTCAATCCACTTGTTCCTCATACGCATCACTGTGGTAGTAGCATGCCCTGTACAAGCCGAAATGCCAAAAAATTACAAACCCGTTTCCCGGAGATCGATCATTCTGCCCCGTTTGAACTCACTCACATAGTGATATGGCGCCATTTGACTTCGACGTGGCATACTGGCACTTCCTTTCACTTCGTTTGACGACTCTTCACTGACTGGGCTTGGCGTAACACTGACCTTTCCAGTAACACAAGAGAGGGTACTGCTGGGCTTACGTGTACACCATCTCTCTGCAAACGTATAACTTATTGCTGGTACACTGTTCTGCACATCCTCCGAGTTTGGATTCATTCGAGTAATTCTTTCTGGGTGTTGCAATTTTCACAATCAGTAGGATAGTTCTTATGCAAAATACAATTAAACTGAATGCGTACTAATGGGGTGCGTTGTCACTTTAGTGTTATTTTATATGCTTAGTTAAGCTTTATTTTTGCATGAGAAGGAGGAATAGCCTGAAAGTAGACCTTTGATGGGGCTTTTTAATATACAATGTGTAGCTAAAAAACACCGACAATCTCCGAGAGGTGATTCCTGCCGAAAATATAAGACGAAAATGTATGTATCATTTTCCCCATAAGCGATTATTAGAGGAACTATGCTTCCCCAAAAACAAAATTTTTTTAATTTTTTCATTACAGATGTCAGGGATTTATTACGATTAAGAAAGAAGTCGATGTATAGTGTTTTGTATCACGGAGATCTTACATCTGTGAAAATATGGCGGGCAATATCATCCCCCCTTCATCAGAAAAATAGAGGTACCGATTCATAACAAAACACAGGGTGGCAACCTCTATTTTCCTGATGAAGAGGGATGATATTACAAACCGTATTTTCACAGGGGTAATATCTCCATTCCACAAAACACTATTCACCAAATTTGTTGCTTCATCGCAAGTAGTGCTTGATATTTGTAACGAAAATAATTTCAAAAATTCGATTTTTGGGGGTGCATAGCTTCCTTAGTAATCACTTTAGAAAAAATTCGTACATATATTTTCGCCTTATATTTCCGTCATCAATCAACTCCCGGAATTAGTCGGTGGTTTTTAGCTACACGTCGTCGTACAATTGTGCATGGAAATGAGCAATGTTGCATTGTTGTGTGTGGAATTGCGTGAAATTAATGTGCGGAATCTGTGAATTTCGGGGAGCTTAATGTGGCAGCACTGTCCGCGGCAGAGACGAACCTAGTGCCCAATGAGCAGCGTGTCCTCTTAATCTCCTCCGGTCCGCCGCGAGCCGTGTCCAACACGCTGATAGCACCCTTCCCGGGCCCATTCGACCGCTTTATCGCAGCCTACATTATACTGTTATTAGGCGCCGTGTGCCCGACGTTCGGTACGAGTGTTTGCACAAGTGAAAGGTGAAAGGTCGCGCCGGGAGGGTTAGCGGGGAAGAGTGCCGCCATCTGCTTCCCGTGACGTCATCGGCGGGGGAGATTGTGCGTCGATACGGCCCAGGCGTTCGTTTGCACACGTCCTGATTCCCCGACCCTGATAGTGACGTTCCCCGACCCTTCATTACACACACTGTGGTGGTTACACGTCGGAAAACTGGAGGGGGGATGGACGAGGCGATTCAAATTTACAGTTCAGTAATGCCTTACAATCTGTCGAGCGTGTTTCGCTTTGAGCGAAACAGAGACTCGCTAGTATGGAAATTATTTTTACATATCCCCGCCATCTTGTATTAATGTAAATTCCTCCATAACTTAATTTCCGGAATCAATATTTAAACAGTTCAGTCCCGGTGTACTTGATCGTGGATATTGTTACAGGACGCCAGAGAGGCGTGTCCGAGTTCGTGACGGATGGAGTTCTTGATAAAAACAAAAGAACTTAATTTATTCACGCAGCTATTATTAACATCATAAAACTAGCTATATCCACTTTTACTCTTGTTAGTCTCAGTGAGCGTAATATTTCATGTCTATCTCAAATCTGGTTAAAGTCTGTATTAATGTTCCTATATTTGTTGCAGTCAGTTAATTAAAACTTATTNCCGAGTTCGTGACGGATGGAGTTCTTGATAAAAACAAAAGAACTTAATTTATTCACGCAGCTATTATTAACATCATTAAACTAGCTATATCCACTTTTACTCTTGTTAGTCTCAGTGAGCGTAATATTTAATGTCTATCTCAAATCTGGTTAAAGTCTGTATTAATGTTCCTATATTTGTTGCAGTCAGTTAATTAAAACTTATTNCATGTCTATCTCAAATCTGGTTAAAGTCTGTATTAATGTTCCTATATTTGTTGCAGTCAGTTAATTAAAACTTATTATTTACACATATCCAATCCATCTATTAACATTTTCTAAAAATTATTTACACGCACATATCCAGTTCATTGGTCCGGCCCGTCAGTCTCACTCTCCACAGTACCGATGCTCGCAGTCCGCAAACTTCACTCCCTCTGGTCACTCTCGCAGCCACTCGACGCTCTGCTGGCTCTTCGTCTTTGAATACATGTCGCTGAATACCGCACAATCCTCCAAGCTCTCAACTTTCAAAAACTGTCGCCTTGGAGACCCGTCGCAGCTTAAATAGTCCCAGTGGCCCAATCTGGAAGGTTCCCCGCACAACGAGTCTCGCTGAGAGAGGCAAGGGCAATGAACCAGAACATTCTGGTAACTGCAGAACTTCAATCCGCTGAAGGTCAGGAGTGTACGAGTTGCGATAATGCTTATCGCGGCAGCACGCTACAGTTTGCCTTTGTGAATCATCTCCCGCTCAACACATTGCGCTCACCTGACACATTCCTTCGCTCTAGCAAGCAGTACGGCGTCAAGAGAAGTGACGAAGAGCAGCGAAGTGTAACAGTATGTTGCACACGAGAAATATTTGTGGTTGGAACTGTAGACAACAAGGAATCAGTGGCCGGTGTTTTGAGCCTCTCCCTTGTGTGAAATGTGATTTGTTACATTTTCTGCACCTCTCATTTGTGAATGAAATCAACGAACACGCAGCAGGTAGTTCATTGGTTACGAGAGGCATGCCCGTCACAAGTACAGCGTACATCNGAATGAAATCAACGAACACGCAGCAGGTAGTTCATTGGTTACGAGAGGCATGCCCGTCACAAGTACAGCGTACATCGAAATATTGAAAGTTTGCAACAATTGAGCTCAGAATTTAATTCGGGTGTGAATGGGTTAAAAAAAAAACGAAGCTTTTCAAGGCACACTCTAACTTCGAACCAGTGGTAAACCACTGATTCGCAGTGAAATTCAACTATTTGAATCAGTGAAAATGGCTTCCCTTAGAATCAGTAGAAAACCACTAGTTTTTTCAGTGAAAGAATTTCACTGATTGAATAAGTGACGTGAAACAATTTTGCTTATTGAATAAGTGACGGCCAACTGCAGCGGTGAATTAAATATTGTTTTTTTTTATTGAATTTGTCCCCTTAATTACGAGAAATAAACACATTTGCAATAGTTTACTATTTATATTGCGCGATTTACAGTAATTAAAAAAAGTAAAAAAATCTGTGCCGGCGGCTAGGATTGAACACACACACATCCACTTCGCATTTAGACGATTACCTTATCAAATTTTTTTTGTTAAAGTTGACTTTATTGACATTTTTGCCGATACATACGCCGTTGGACATAGCGTGTGTGACGTTTGACAGTGTGTGTTTGGGACGCTTGACAAGCTTAAGTTAGGCCGACCTGATGGCAAATGCATAGTCCTCGTGCGCGACATGCGAACTGGAAATCAGCCGCGGAGGAACCGGAGCGAGAACTCCTGACCCTCCGACTGCAAGTCGGCTACACTGCCTTTGAGCTATAACGGCATAACACCATCTGAGCTATCAAGTCACGTTGTTAATGAGGACAAAAATAAACTGAAGAGCCAAAAAAACTGGTATAGGCGTGCGTATGCAAATAACAGAGGAATGGAACCAATCAGAGTAACGCGATGCGGTCGGCAGCTAGATCGGTTACTGCTGCTACAATGGCAGGTTATCAACATTTCAGTGATTTTGAACGTGGTGTTATAGTCGGCGCACGAGAGATGGGACATATCATCTCCGAAGTAGCGATAACATTTGGATGTTCGCGTATGACCATTTCACGAGTGTACCGTGAATATCGGGAATCCGGTAATACATCACATCTTCGACATCGCTGCGGCCGGAAAAAGATCGTGGAAGAACTGGTCAAACGACGACTGACGAAAATCATTAAACTTGACAGACGTGCAACCCTTTCTCAAATTGGCGCAGATTGTATTTGTGGACTGCCCTGCAGGATTCATGGTGTGGATTGCCTCCTGCATACCTTCAGACATTAGTCGAGTCCATGCCACGTCGTCTTGCGGCACTTCTGTGGGATCGAGGGGGGGGGCGGCTACACGATATTTGGCAGTTGTACCAGTTTTTTCGGCTCTTCAGTGTACATGTCTTATCGAAAGTGTGTAGTTTTAAATTGTATGTCCTTTATTTTCATATTTAGTTTAATTGGTAACATTAGCATTGTTAAAACGAATAGTACATATTAGTGCTTTCTCTTTACCATATCACATGCAGNTAATTATGTCCCACATGGGAAAATACAAATGTAACGAAAACTAAGCAAACTTTAAAACTTATTTTAAGTTATCTAGTATGTCATATTAAGCTTTAATTTGTAATTTCCTGTCATGAAGTTTAGTTACGAAGATGTGCAAAAAATTCCATGTAGTTTAGGTTCTCTCACTTTGTCATTTTGAGAGTTTTCCTAAAAGTACACTGTATTTTTTTGTATTTTGCAAACAATTTTCTCGAAACTAGTCACCAAGATGATTGTTGTATTTAAGAGTAAGTTACCGCGTGCTATTCAACGCGTTACTGTGAGATGCGAGATACCAGAATTCAATTTTAACAACGGAGTACTGTGGACTTTCAAATCTATTGTAAACATAAGTTTGCATAAATGGTTGTGTATGTTTTATAAAACAGTGTGTTGTAAAGATGCCGCCAAGCGTATATTTTACTTGTTGAGTTACAATAACATTTTTTAGCAACTATTTTCCAAAGAATTGCTATTAAAACCTATAAAAATTACGAAAGTTTTTCTGGCCTCGAAAACAAAACTCACGCAGACATAATTTCACTGTTCCTGTAAATTTATGGAGATCTTACAAGAACACTTTTTCCACGCCTAAGGTTGCCAACTGTCTCGTGTTGTACAGAATTCTCCGTATATTCTGGAACTGAAATAATTTATGTCGTATGGAAGTAGGATGGAACGTTATACAGGTTCATCGAAAAAGAATGGTACGATTTCATAACTTTATAGCGACGTAACCAAACTGTAGCGGAAGCACGAATTTGCGGGGAAGAGGGAGAGGGTGTTCGACAGTCGCTCACCTACTTTGAAATTGTGGCAGGGGCGAGCGTGCCATCTGGCATCCACGCCGACCCCTCCAGTGAGATGGCTACCATGCAACAGAAAGTACAGAGTGTGTTCTGTGGTTCGTGGAGTTCAAATCTGCAGTGACTGTGCAGCGTAATTTTAGACGGCAGTATCCGGGGCAAGGTGTACCAGAATGGATGGCTATTTGTCGTTGGGTTAGAAGTTTCCGAAAAACTGGTACCTTACAGAAAAAAAAACAATCATCAGGACGGCCAGTAACGTTCGAAGAAAAAGGTGGTATAGCTAAGGCCATCTCGTGAGCTCAGTCGTAAAAAGTAAATTGTCCGGCGCAGTTTGGAGCTTGGCATTCCGAAGAAACTCGCGCAAAATGTTCTTCATAAACGATGACGGCATGCCTGCAAGATTCAATCGAGGCATGAAATTAAGCCGGAACGTCGGCCCAAACGAAATGGACATAGAAAGAAACCCCGATCTTACCCNTTCAATCGAGGCATGAAATTAAGCCGGAACGTCGGCCCAAACGAAATGGACATAGAAAGAAACCCCGATCTTACCCTTATAGACTTTTTATTTTGGGGATATGTCGAGAACGTTGTCTACGCTGTGCAGATTCGAGATTTGGAGCATTTGNCCTTATAGACTTTTTATTTTGGGGATATGTCGAGAACGTTGTCTACGCTGTGCAGATTCGAGATTTGGAGCATTTGTGTCAGAGAGTCACAGCTGCCGTTGAGACAACTACGCCGACAATGCTCCGGAGTACGTGGATGGAGGTCGAATATCGCCTGGACCTATGCAGAGCCGCAAATGGAGCGCACGTAGGAACATTTTAAGATNTACGTGGATGGAGGTCGAATATCGCCTGGACCTATGCAGAGCCGCAAATGGAGCGCACGTAGGAACATTTTAAGATAAGCAAAACTGTGATACTTCCTGTACATTTCGGTGCAAGAACCAACGGAATCGGTCAAATATTTTCGAAGCTGTGATTTTTTCTTAAATTGTAGTATTCTTTTACGATGGACATGTACATCCCACATCTAAGACTTCTCCGAAAATAAACTGAATATTAAAAAACTCAATGTCAATTATTAACCACTTCCGTTAGTGCAGGTACGTTTACCCTGGTGCTCCAAACCAACTTCCAAAGAAACTTGCAATTCGACGCCGACGAGTGGCACTCGTCAACAGGCGTGTTCGTGGAAGTAGCTCTTGTCGAGATGTTTACGGTCTATATACGGTTACTTCCAACTTCTGTGAAGCCCTGCTAAAGTTATACTTCCAGAACATGCCTCCGTCCCAAGCAAACAAGCTTAACAGATCCTGTAAAATTGCACCAAAGGGACAACTCACCGCATTCGTGCTCACTNTCCGTCCCAAGCAAACAAGCTTAACAGATCCTGTAAAATTGCACCAAAGGGACAACTCACCGCATTCGTGCTCACTAAGTGTAATAATATTTTGCATGATAGCTGTTCCGTACTAGGCATCACCAACTCATAAGTACGTATAAAACGCTTGTGATACACGACATATCTAGGAAACAACCGAACACGTCATACCCGGTCTGATTTNTCCGTCCCAAGCAAACAAGCTTAACAGATCCTGTAAAATTGCACCAAAGGGACAACTCACCGCATTCGTGCTCACTCAGTGTAATAATATTTTGCATGATAGCTGTTCCGTACTAGGCATCACCAACCTATAAGTACGTATAAAACGCTTGTGATACACGACATATCTAGGAAACAACCGAACACGTCATACCCGGTCTGATTTTTCAAAGGTTCTGTTCAAAAAGTGCGAAGAAGCCGTGAATGGACTATACAGTGTATTTTCTTCCAGTGTCTGTGGGTGTTGTGTGTTTTAAGGCCGAATAAATCATAAACTGAAATCGCACTGAATTAATTATGACTGTAGTTGCGACTCGTTCTTTGTTGTGCACGTCCAGAGATAATGTTGACTGATGCATAATACTGGATTTTTAACATTACAGACATTATTTTAGAATGTTTTTTTAAACCATTTTCCGTTATTATTGAGGCCAGGTGTCATGAGTGTAGTTGTCAGACGTGTTCGGAATGGCAAAAATTGCTATATTTACGAAAATAATTATTGACGTGAATCACTTCAACAAAAATTTCCTTAAATATAGCTATTTTTGTTTTATTACTAGGGACACTCGATTTTCGCATAAAAAATGCGCGTATCAAGTTGTATTTCAAAACGCATTAAGTCAGAGCCACTTTCGCGGTCAGGTGGTACTCAAAGCTATGCATATTTCATGACTGTTAGCGAAACATACACGTGCATTACCAAAATAACCTAATTAAGATCGGCAAAGTGAAACAATCTCTTCTTACAAAGACATTCGGCTGACAGATGGCTGAATAATACAAGTAAATACAAAATATATTAAAGTTTAACATTCGTGGAAATGTTTTCGCGAAACTCTGGTGATTTTAGTAATCACTGAACTGAATGCGACGGATTGTATACCATCTGACATATGACATACATTATTTTGTTGGTAAGCTGTCAGCTCGGCATTGTATTGGCTGGTAGCCATCCAATAATCAACGTTGTACAGTTAAGTAGGCGTGTACTGTATGTTGCGGACCAATAGGACTATATGGTAACTGCAGATACACAAACCAATATAGCTGGTGTTCCTGAAGTGGTATACATACGCAATTCACTGCTATTTTGCCGCAAATGTCTAAATTTGTACCGTCTTCAAAGTTTTAAAATTCATGAATACTATTTAATTGTTTCGGTAATTTTTTCAAGCATCTTACGAGAACACTATACTATAAAAGACTATCAACAAAAGAATTTTGCTGCAAAGAATTAGCTGGAACCAAACTTTGGGTTAAGAATCACTTTTCGAAATTTGTACAAATTAAGATTTTTAAGTTAAATTTCTCATGCTCACGCTTAAAAACATCGTGGATACTGTTGTTTTGATAAGCAAATTAGTATTTGTATCAATTTATTACCAATAGCACGTTACCAAACAATAAATATCCTCGAAGTCGAGAGGAAATATTTTGTCTTTGGGACAGTTATAATGAAAATGTTTCCTTTGGGGTCCAGAGTAGAAAGCATCGCCTGGAGACGGGAGCTGGTACGTGTCGACGTTTAGCGTAGTGGTAATATTATTATCTGTTGCGTCGATCAAATTACCCCAACACTTCGACCTTGCAGCGCGTTTTCACATGCGTCTCCTCTCTTGGGAGTAGGCAGGTTCTCAGCTCGACGGATCTTGAGTGCTCGCTGCCACTTCTGCTGCTAGCGCATGCTGGTGCATCACTTAATTACTCCCATGCTGATTGCCCTTTCCAGACTACAGCGACCACTCTTAATATTCGAGTCACTTTTCACCGCACTTTATGTTGCGTCTTAACCCCAAAACATAACAAGCTAACCTGAAGAGACGCCACGAATGGAAACCACGTCAACATCTAAAAACGTGAGTTTCGTATCCAGATAAAAAATTCATAGCTCCATGCAGTTCGCGGTTAATTGTGTACATTTATTAGCACTCCTCAGTTTCTACATTCTGCCTTTTATGAATGAGCTGCTTTCCCACCATGCATAGAAATATTTGTATACGCCGAGTGGTTGGTATTCCTGCATTTTTTTAAATTCCTTGAGAGAATAAATTCGTTATTATCACGCCAGTTACAGAACCCCCGATTATATTTGTCACCAATTTTTCAAACATTTTACTTTTACAGTCTATTTCTGAAGCTCTTCCACCCACAACATATCCTTCCGCCATATGTAAACAAAACGTAAACGAGTCTCCGATAGAATAAAAGGCTAGGAGTAAAAACTTACCGCATTTCTACGCTGATCAGACACTCGGAAACAAACCTTTTTCTCACATAACAATAAAATGCAATGCTGCCTTAAAATATGCAAACGCATCCATAAAAATCGCCTGCTTAAAAAACTTATTTAATTATATTTTAAACAATAATTATTTTTTTTGTCATTTCCAATACATTCTTTTGTCTGTTTTTATTAATTTACAGAGGAAAAGTAAATAAAAGGTTTAGTTGACCTAATACGTAAGGCTCTTTAATGTTATTCACGAACAAACAAAACCTGTCATTTTTCAAAGTTTGAGTCAACAAGTGTAAAGTCACGTGAAGAGGTTAGAACGGCTCAGAACATCGAGGTCTTGAGAGCCTATCGGGGTGAAGCACCTGAATGCAAGGGCGGGGAAACGGGAGATCCTTGAGAAAACCCGAGAAAATCCAGGAGCGACCCAGCCGGGAATCGAACGTGGTTCGCCTTGGTTGGAGGTGAGTAGCATGGCCACTACACCACCGCGGCCCCACCAAATGTAAAGGTTACGTCGGCAGAATATAATAAGATGTCAGTACATAGAAATGGTTTCAATTAATCGCTACCAACAACACTGTGATCATATCAAAACTGAAGAGATTGAGAATTTTGGCGACGCCGATAAGTGTTAAGTGAGATGCAGATGGAGCAGTGATGCGTAATGTCAAAGGAGTNAAGTGTTAAGTGAGATGCAGATGGAGCAGTGATGCGTAATGTCAAAGGAGTGGGGGGGAAAGTACCTCTAGAGAACCTCGCCTGTCAACGGCAACGTCCGACATGTTTCCCACATACGAATATCCGACCGGGATTCGAACCTACGTCACCGTAGTGAGATGCGAGTGATCTGACTACTCAATCACTGCGACCCTTTGGATCTAAAGTCGGTGTTTACATGTAATTAGCTATATTCAGTTACGGGTGTTTTAATTCTCTGTTGGTTAGTTTCGAAAGTGCTTATTTCACTGAAAATTAACTCTGTTTTCCGGAATATTTCATCATTATTTACGCCTTTCTGTTCGTGTGTCGTTAACCCGTGATTTTAAAACATTTTTTTTTACACTCGCCACGTTACTAAAAGCCTGAAAAAAATCAGTTAATCAGCATGCGAGCATTTACCCACAACCTGAAATCGCAAAACCTTACGTATCTGTATAAATTTAAAGAAGTGGTGCTGTTTTATGAATTTCACAGTTCTCCAGCCAAATTAAATCAAAGCTCACCTACCGAATGTTCTGTAAACATTGAGCAGGAATTATAAAACGGTGAAGNTCTCCAGCCAAATTAAATCAAAGCTCACCTACCGAATGTTCTGTAAACATTGAGCAGGAATTATAAAACGGTGAAGCCTAATAATATTAAAAACGCTGATAATTAACGTATTCGACACAGGGTGTAATTGCAAAGTTGCAACGAATGTGGCTGATGATTCGTCACGAGAAAATATATACAACTAATGGTTTAAAAGTGACTACAAAGAAAGGAATAGGCTGCAGTTGGAGTTGGGGCATGGGTTTTCTGATGAAAATACTGTGCCTATTGTTAGCGTGTAACTCAAAAATTAATTGAGCCACTGAAAAAAAAATCTGTGTCAAGAAATTATGTTACGGAAAATATTGCCTTTGTCTGTTGAAGTTTCATTACATGTCTAGACGCATAAACATACGTTTTTTTCGTTTTTTGGGTGGAAAATTGTTGTTTACGGTGTTAAATTAGACAAACAAAAATACTGCCTCGAGTTATTAACCCAAGCGCCGCCTTTTTTTTTTTTTTGGGAACTCCCGCATAAATATCTAAACAAAAGTGAACAATGTTTGGCATGTAGAATTTTTATAACCATCAAGCATTTCAACATTTATTCTGCTTCATTGGTCGTACTACTCGCCTCCCACCTAGGCAAACCTGGTTCGATTCCCGGTGGGGTCGCTCCATTTTCGTATGTGGGAATCGTGCCGGACGGTGCCACTGGTCAGCTGGTTCTCTCGGGGGTCTCCCGTTTCCCCCGCCTTTGCATTCCGGCGCTGCTCCATACTCACCTCGCTTCAATCTCGCCCAAATCTCTTTACTTCCCCTCCCACTCCACTCCCATTCCCCTTCATGTTTTCCTTATAATCTTACCGTTCATGATTTTCTTCTGTATCCAGTTTCTACGCAATATATGCCCCAGTCATTATGCGTTTCTATGCTTAATTTCATCTACACTTTTCCATCAGAAGTTCTTCGTTTGTCGGTATATCACTCCATTTCACCTTAATTTTTCTCCGCAACCACATTTCAATCCCATCAAATGTTCTCTTGTTTTTTTTTTTTATTATCCATAATTCAGGGCCATGTATCATAACCCAAATAAAACACATAGCACATTTATATCTCGGCCAAACAAGAATACTTACTGTTGTCAGTAACCCTTGAATTTTTTACAATATCTCTTGGACGTCTTATAATTTTGCACTTCACTAATAGGTCTTTTGTTTCATCGAACAACTCAAACATGGGCATAGTTGTTGTTAAGCATTGTTTCCTTTGGTGAAACTCGACGCTCCGCTACTGATGTGTGCCCTGGGGGAACATCATACATTAATTCGCTTGTTTAGCACCTTCTACGAACACAGCAAATGTTGTTATTGTTTGTGGCGAAGGGGGATTAGTATTAGGAGGGAGTTGCTAGGTCAGGCCAGGGTGGTCCGCCTAACGCGGACACCTCCGAAATTTCCGGAACGGTTGCAGATCACGAAATGCTGTTTTCACTCAAATGAAATTACGTACAGGGGCAAGTAATTAACCGCAAAGTGACTATTCGTAACACGTGTATGGACAGAAATNACTCAAATGAAATTACGTACAGGGGCAAGTAATTAACCGCAAAGTGACTATTCGTAACACGTGTATGGACAGAAATAGTTATACCACATGTGATTTTCCCCCTGGAAACATACATTTATTTCAACGGCATCTGAAAGTACGTGCAAAGAGGAATTCAGTGATAAAGCATGTGCAATGGAAAGTAACACAGAAACGCCAAGAAATAATGTGTAATTATGATTAAGTTAGGTGGGCTGGTAGCATGGGGCAGTAGACCTGTACTCACAGCTTTAAGCAAGCAATACGCGCCGTGACACATCCTGACGGGACCACTTCCTAATAGCAGCGCAGCACAAGTCCCCGTAATATGTTATGGTAAGTGGTGTTGCAGTGTGTAGCTGTACGTAAGCAATGAAGTTCACGAATTAGGGCAAACTGGACGCTCTACTTATTTACGGCGAGGGTGGCTGAAATGCCAAGCAAGCCGTCCGAGTGTATGGTGAAAGGTATCCTAATCGGACGCCCATCTCACGGCAAACGATAAGAAGAATTTGGACACATGCATCTTGTCACAAATGATTGGAATTCCACAACACGAATGCGACGGAAGACTGCTACGGGCGAGACGCAACAACACGATGTGTTGGCACGTGGCGATACAAACCCCCACATGGGTACGCGAAAACTTTCCAGGTTCGTAGGAACAAGTAAAACAAGTGTGTTACGGATACTNATACAAACCCCCACATGGGTACGCGAAAACTTTCCAGGTTCGTAGGAACAAGTAAAACAAGTGTGTTACGGATACTACGCCAACGGAAAGTCCCTCCATATCACGTAGCTCTTCATCAGGCATTACAAGAAGGTGATTTACAGCAGTGAGCTCAGTTTTGTAGGTTTGTTCTTATGTCTGTAAGGGATGACAGCAATTTTCTGAAGACATACTGTTTACCGATGAATCGACCTTAACAAATCATTCGCGCGTAAATTTACGAAATATGCACAACTGGGCGACGGGGTTTCCACGTTGGATCTGGCNGCCTTAACAAATCATTCGCGCGTAAATTTACGAAATATGCACAACTGGGCGACGGGGTTTCCACGTTGGATCTGGCACGTGCAGCACCAGCGACAGTGGAAAATGAACATGTGTGGAATCGTTGGAGACTACGTCACAGGGCCATACTTCATCCACGGGACAAANAGCGACAGTGGAAAATGAACATGTGTGGAATCGTTGGAGACTACGTCACAGGGCCATACTTCATCCACGGGACAAAAGCTGGCTGTACGTACGCCCATTTCCTCAGAGAGACCTTACCGTAACTTCTGGAAGACATACCAGCTCGACACATGCTCGACATACGTCGTGATATGTGGTTTCAGCATGATGGTTGCACTTGTTACTCAGTACAGTTAATGACTAGGAAACAAATCTCCTGAATTACGTTGGTATCTGAAAAAAAATGNATATGTGGTTTCAGCATGATGGTTGCACTTGTTACTCAGTACAGTTAATGACTAGGAAACAAATCTCCTGAATTACGTTGGTATCTGAAAAAAAATGTATTTATTAATATCAGACTTGCACACGCGTTGTCCATCTTCCCTCCGCTGAGGTGCTCTCCTTTGTCCAATATCGCATATTCCGCGCCCCTTACCCCATTAAGGTAAGCACTACGCTACTATAAGGAAGCAGTCCCGCCAGGATGAGTCACGGCGCGTGTTGCTTGCTTACAGCTGTGAGTACAGGTCCACTGCCTCATGCTACCTGCCCACTTAACTTAATCTTATTTGCACATTAACTCTTGGCGTTTCTGTGTTACATTCAATTGCATATTCTACATCACTGAATGCTTCTTTTCGCGTTCTTTCATGTGCCTTTGAAATATGTTTCTATGGGAAAAATCATATGTAGTTTAATTACTTCTGTCCATGCCCGTGTTACAAATAGTCACTTTGCGACAAATTACTTGCCCCGTACGTAATTTCATTTAACGAAAACCGCATTTCGTGATCTTAAACCCTTTCCGGAAATTTTGGGGTTGTTCACGTCAGATGGACCATTACTGTATAACGTACCACATGTCATCCGTAATGGGAAATCTCTGTATGTGAAGAGAGTGCTTAGATGTCTCTATTTATACTGCTGTTCTTGTACCACAACGTGCTCCCAACCGAACTTCATCACAAGTCAAAGTGTTTCTCGTTTACAATACTAATTACCCGTTACTGCGTGGGAGTGATATTAACACCAGGAATTCGATGATGTAGTTCATGTATGGTTGCTTTCAAAATATTTGAAACCCTGCTAAAATTCTGCTATCTGCTATGCCACCTCATACAAAAAAAAGCTTACTAAGTCTAAAAAAAATTACACCAAAGGGACAACGCACCGCATTTGTGCGCACGCAGCTTAATCATATTTTACATAAGAATAATTATAACTTACTAGGCACTACCAACACACATATTTTCTTCTCTGTATTAATTCGTATTAATTACAAATTAAACATTATAATGTATAGATAGAGTATATGTTTTAGTTCAACACTGTTAGAAATTTCTGTAGATTAAAGGAAATTTTTTACGGAGATGTATATTTAATTTACGGAAAGGCACTCGGTAATGACGAATAGCGGAAATGAGCTCTGTAAATATAAAATACTGAAGCTCTTCGTATTCTCATGGCTTCAATTTTGAGGCACGAATAATGCAGATGATACCTGAAGTGTATAAAATCCCATCTTCAGAACACTTCTTCGTGTAAAATAGTAGTAAGTGAGTGGCAAACCAGTCAAAACTTTCTGTATACACAGTAAAACACGCACATAACGGAAATGAAACTTNACACGCAAACAACGAAAATAAAACAATATTTTCGTAACCTCATGTTATAAACAGCAAATACAGCAAGCGCTCTAACACGACTTGAAACTAGGACAGGCGCGTTCGTCACTTGCATGTAAAATCCATATTTACAAAATACTTCGTGTAAAGGTGAGGTAGGTGAGTAGTTCGAGTTATTAATTGTTAACTTTTCGAATAGTGTCCAAATTCCACTAGAGCACAAAATATTTAAACTCTTTTAATTTCTCTGTCGTAAACCGTTAAATGCATTACGAAAATAAATTATTCTGAAATAAAAAATAATCGCAAACACTCTAACATAACAATAAACTAAGAGAGTAAATTAATTATTCTTCATGAATATCATATTTACAACATTAATTTTTGAGAAAGCGTGGTAGATGAGTGGATAAGTAAGTAAATAGTGTGTTGGACTGTCAAAAAATATTTTTCGAGTTAAAATTCCATTTCCGGATAATAATTTTTTTTTTCGATAGTCATTTTTGTACACAGTGAATCATCCACATAACGGAAGTAAAAACGTTTTTTTGTTACCCCTTTTTTTTAAAGAGCAGGTTAAAAAAACGTTTCAACTTTGTGGTCACGTTCCGTGAATTTACGGAGATTTGTGTGACATTTACGGAGAGAGCGTTATTGAAAAAAAAAAACTAAGAAACCGTAATTTAACGCAGATGTCTAGATAATTTGTAATCGGAATTTTCACTAATTTTACGGGCATTTTTCCAACGCTGAATTTAACCAAAAATAAAGGCATGTCTATGTTAACGGAAGTATAAAACGTTTGTTATACGTGGTTTATTTAGGGATCAACCAAACACGTCATGATTTTTCAAAAAGTGAACAGACCATAGACGGCGTCGTTGGCTTCATGCGCCGAACTATGCAATCAGATGGCAGAAGCGTGAATAATATCATTTTTCCAACGGCAAATGTTTTGTATGTTAAAAATGTCGAAAGTTTTCCTCATAAATTCTTACCGGAAGTAACATTGTGAGCCGCAAGGTCATTCATTACATTAGAGCCAAGTAAAGTACTCGTCTATACTGAATTTTAATAAGCTGGCGTTAGCATGCAAACTAAAACTTATGTCGTCTGTCATATTCCACATATAAATATAGCGAATGTGAAAATCTTTCCTGCTTGCCTTTATTATGTCCTCTTAAAATTTAATGTTCCAATATTGCACAGCGAAAAGTACTTTTGCCGGTCGGGACCGCGACATTTGCAGAACTACGCTCTTCTCTGAAGCGCACTTGCAAAAGGTCAAAGTTTAAAGAACTGAGTTCTTTGTTTCTTATTACAGCTCAACTTGTTCTCGTGACCTTTAGGAAACTTCGCGAACCTGAAGTTATTTCATAACGCTAGGAGTGGAATATTTAAATAGAAACCTCGGAGGCATACACTTGTGAATGACGAGGTATGTGCGCAAGTTTGGCTGAGTGTTCAATGAAAACATTTTGAGTGACGACAGAAAAAAAAAACGTGTTTTAAGTATAAACACGTATGAGTACACGTTTAGACACAAATGCGCGTATTTACGTGCATATACGCGCCATTAACGCGCAGACAATAACAATGCGCCGGTAATCAGATATAATAAATTTCAAATGTATTTTACCGAAAATAGATACGTTGGTAAATAGAAGTCCAAACACATTCGGTGTCAAAAACTGCATAAATTATAGACGTTCCACTGATATCAGTTGTGTGAAACGTCATTAGTGAAAGCTGAGTGTTTGAATAATAAATGCCACGAAGGGAAAGAAATGCATTCCTGATGTTACCAAATGTATTATTAACTCATCTAAATATTATCGCACTGCGCCTATACATAAATTAAAACAGGAATTATTTGCAGGTTGAATTTTACCAAGTCAATATGGTGGTCGATTAGAAAAGTATTTTTAACGGTACTGTCTTTGACGNCTGAGTGTTTGAATAATAAATGCCACGAAGGGAAAGAAATGCATTCCTGATGTTACCAAATGTATTATTAACTCATATTATCGCACTGCGCCTATACATAAATTAAAACAGGAATAATTTGCAGGTTGAATTTTACCAAGTCAATATGGTGGTCGATTAGAAAAGTATTTTTAACGGTACTGTCTTTGACGAAACTAATTTCCACTCTATTCATATTAAAATACTGCAGCTTATTGTCTTCGCCTCTTTTTACCTTCCTTTGTAATGCAAATTGCTGACAGGCGATTGGTAATAGCAAAAGCAATTTTGCCCCCTTTTTTTAGCAGCATTTCCAGGTCTCGAAAAAAATCACTTTATGATAAATTTGGTGAAGCATATTTAAGGTACTTTTAAAAAAAATGTTCTGGAATAAATCAAATATTCTTAAGAGTTCAAGACCTGAAGGGGGCGAGCCAAGTTGTTCAGCCTAAAGAAAAGAAAAGAAATGAATTTTAAGATGCTAACATAAAACTAACGGGTTTTCACAAACAACTGCACATAAGAATATACGTGAGTAATTGATTTTTTTTTACTTGTTTACATATTGAGCTGTGAAACCAAAATTATATTTATTTGCAAGAGAGAAAATTAATTATATCGAGTATACTGTAAGCTTGAAAATGATGAAAGCAACGTGACGATAAGTTTCTTACATATAAACAAAACAGGTGGTAATAAATGTATTTACGCTAAAAAAAAAATCTGGCCTGTTAAACCGGTTGCCAGATGCTGAGCAGAAAAAGCCGAGAAATGCGTTGCTCTGCATGGATAATTGAAAATTAAAAACTGATTTTAAATCGTCATTAATTACTGACATAATTTTAGTACACATAATACTATAGCAAAAGCATCTTGAAAAATATTCAGAGAATCAAGAAAATTCAATATTTGCCCATACGCCATCATCAATTTCCACTAACATCGACCAAAGTGAAAACATTTTTGTAACCACTGCAAAAATAATTTGTTTAAATTTCCCCTGCTAAATTATATATGGAGATAGTAAAGTTAGTGTAGCTGCCATTACAGTGTTTAAGCAGTTAAAAAGTGAAACTATTTTTTAATCGTTATCCAATCTTTTTTGTTGTTACCGCAAAATAATAAGATTGTTACTATCACGTTATAGGAAACAGGATCTAAAATATGTTGTGATTTTTTTTAACTGTCTTTGCTTCGATATAAAAAAAATTATTCTTGAAGTAATTTTCCTTCAAGTTAGGAATGTTGCATTTTTTTTTTTCAAAACTTTTTAATTTTTTCTGTTTTGACAGTCTGAAGGCTATTAAGTTCTGATATTAAAAATAATTACGCATTTTTTCCTGTCCTTAAACTCCCGCGTTTATTACAATATCAAAAAATTCTTTCATGTTCCATCAAGCTGCAAATTGAGGAAAATTGAGCAAATATGTGGGATCCCTTTCAGGCCATCAAAGAATTCACCTCAATTTGCATAGTTAAATGCCGGTGAATGAGGCTGCAGGCGTTCTTCAATGCACGCAACTTATATATATTTAAAGCTTAAGAAGTTGTAGAGGACAAGAACTCGGAAACTTTCTATCAGATAATTGTTTAGTGCCAGATAAAAAAAGAGAAATGTTGCGGTCGTGGACTTCTGACTTTGCATGCTGCGATATGATGACACGCGCATTTTTTCTGTCCATGACTGTAGCCCAACTACCTACCTGAAGGCATTTTGATGTATATAAATATATGCGTAATAATTCGTTAATATTAGTACACACGTATCTGTCGTTCTTAATTCCGAACTTGGCTAATATTTAAAATATAATTTAATTTAATCACGGAACTCTGAGGTAAATTTACGATCCCCCCCATTTACACATCTGTATTTACTTAAAAGTTGCGGTGAAGAAATGAAAAAAAAAAACTGTAATTATATATCTAATGTCGACTGCTCTGTTGCAAAGAAATGGCGGAAAATACCCAACGTTCCCTCAAACTAAAAATGTACTAATTACCGCAGAAAAGGGGGCTGGGGGAATTATAGTTTACTCTCTCCGTGTTATTGCAGTTTTTATCCTAATTTCCAAAGGAAAGAAAGGCTTATGAGATCACTTTCCTTTCTGTATGTGTATTGTCCGTCTCATATAACTTGGCAAGATTATGACAGTCAGGGAGTGGCAAGTTGACGTATACGAAACAAACAAAGTGCCATTTAAAAAATCCTGTATCAGCTGATGCACGAATTAACAAAAGTTAATATTACGTTGACTATTGTGAATGTACTGCTGACGCGCATCAGACAAGCAAAAAATACGCGATAAGAAATATTTCCTAGATTAATTTATGCATTTTATTTCACATGGTCACAAAACAGCGATTGTTAGAGTTACAAACTAAACTTCGTGATAAAGTTGTAATGTATAGGTGTTCAAAATGAAATGCACAATAAAACGATTCGTATCCAAATGAAACGCAACTTCAAAACCTTGAGTTCTTTTCACGTCGTATTCGCACTCTCCATCCATGCTTTCCTTACGTGTTTGATATTAATTCCAAAAGAATACAGAAATATTGCATAATATTGTGGAATTATTTTTTCTAATAATTTGACGAAATATATTTCAAATTCGTGTCGTTTCGAGCCAGCAATAGAANGGAATTATTTTTTCTAATAATTTGACGAAATATATTTCAAATTCGTGTCGTTTCGAGCCAGCAATAGAAGAAAAGTGAACTTTTAAAAAGACGGGATCAAGAAGAAGGCCAACATGCTGATATCTGTTGAGAAACGCTCTCGGGTCACAACTCGCCCTGCCATGCCATGCGTGCCATCTGTCTGCTATTTCCCGAAGCATTACCAGCCACAAAAAAAATATCTTTCGTGTGTAAAATAACAAAGTTACGAACGTATACCAATAGTTTTATTTTTCCGCGAGCTCTGCATAATATATTTCGTGTACAGCGATTTTGATTACTAGTAATCTCTATTGGGCCGTTAATCGTTCGTCTACGTCCATTACACGNATATTTCGTGTACAGCGATTTTGATTACTAGTAATCTCTATTGGGCCGTTAATCGTTCGTCTACGTCCATTACACGCCACGTTGTTATCCCGCAAACCCAATTAATTGTTTCCGTGTTGTTACTATATAGTATTAATAAAACGAAGAAAGTGGGACGCGCACGAATAGTTTTTANCAATTAATTGTTTCCGTGTTGTTACTATATAGTATTAATAAAACGAAGAAAGTGGGACGCGCACGAATAGTTTTTAAGCAATTCTTACGTTATTCCACGCCACATATTTCCAACTCGAACTTTTTAGTACCATTAATAGCATAATTACTGCTTTGCAATAGTCGTTGGTGAGTTGTTGGAGAATAAAAGTGCGTTGTCAATCAAGTTTCCCGTATTACTTTTGGTTCCAGTTATATTAGCTATGACGTCCAAAGTGTGATAAGAACTACAACTACCGTCTCGCAAATATTAACCCAAATTCGCTGTCTCGGACAAATTAAAAAAGAGTTAGTAAATATTACATTTTTTGCAAGGTTTTATATTTTTACTTTGATAGCCTGCGAATTTTTTTTTAGTCAGATGTCAGTCTAAAATACCTTAAACTTTGTTTAGCATTACAGTGCAATGGCAAGTGGATTAGCTGACTGCGTGTTGGTAAAATATGCAGCCTCCACTTGACGCACCAGTTGATGGCGAAAGGATACATAAACGAAAAGTAAACATTGGACCTACTTTCGTCGAACTGTCAAAATCTTGCCAAGTTACGTGAGACGGACAATGTGTGTGTGTGTGCGCGCGCGTGTGTGCGTGCGTGCGTGTGTGNCAAAATCTTGCCAAGTTACGTGAGACGGACAATGTGTGTGTGTGCGCGCGCGCGTGTGTGCGTGCGTGCGTGTGTGAATCTGTGCGTATGTGTGTATCTGTGCGTATGTGTGTCCCCCATTTCAACTTTGAACGCATGAAGCGAATTTCACCAAACACCTGACTTTAAAAGTTTTCGACTAAAGGTCTTTTTACAATTGTGCGAATGTTTGTTGGTACACGACACACTGCGACCGTCAGACACTACCTGTCGTACGTTGATTTTAGAATAACGTGACGTTGCCTTTGCGTTTATGTGTTACTGCTATCTAGCGTCTTAAGTGGAAACTGAAATGCGCGAAGCCCGATATAAGGCGAGCTTTTAAGTTCTGTTTATTTATTTAAATGGTGCTTTTAGTTTAAAGAGGGTTTTTTTTATAGCATATACGGATTTAAACGAAAGAAATAGAACATCTCATCAATTTTGTATACAAAAATTTACTACTGGAAAAAAAATAACTAACGTCAGCTGTATGTACTTTTCTAAATGTTTCCAACTCATAGAATGGGCTATTTTTTATTTATCCTAAATGTATTTGACTGTTTAAATCATAAACTAAAGATGATGATTTAGTTTATGGTTTAAATAACTCACAAGATTATATTCAAATCCTCGCCACGTTTTTGTTTAAAAAATCGCTTTTTTATTCTTCTTCTTCCGTGTTGCATGCGACACTGTCGCATCGCCATCGTCTGCTTGCTCGCCACTGATTGGCTGGTCATTTTTGTCGCACTATCGCTGTCGCACTGCCGCACTATAGAAAAAAAATCACTTAAGCCGGCCACTTAGTTTCAAAATGGCTTTAATATTTAGAGTGATATGTCATATCTCGGGAACCATTCAGCTGATTTAAACCAAATTTTGTAGGTTGACAGTACGTCATGTATGCATTGAATTTAGAAATAGATATTGCGTTGGTCAGTCTTTTGAAAGATAGCATCACGTGGAAAATAAAGCTTTTACGTTATATCTCGAAAACTACTCAACCAATTCTCGTCAAACTTGGCACGTAAGTAATGCTATGGTATGTAAACATATGCAATTCAAATTGATAAGGCATTTATTTTTAAAATGGCGGCCATACAAATACGTTAGTTTTTTTTTATAACGACCAGATCGTTAGACCAATTTCGACTAAGTTTTGTATACTATCAATATCTAGTATGAGCATTACATATGCCAAAAAATAACCACTTTATCCACTGTTTTGTATAATAGAATCGTATGACAAATTAAGATTTTTAAGTCATATCGCTGGAAAAAAACCAAGATATTTCTATCAAATTAAGTAGCACTGAGGCATACAATAATAAATTTTAAGTGGGTGTCACTTATTTTCAAAATGGTGGCTATTAAAATACTTAAGGTATATTTGGTTTAACTACCACACCGTTAAACAATTTTTCTTAGTGTGCTTCATCTACGAAATTATGTAACCGATTTTAACTTCACTTTTAATATTGGTAGTATATATGACAATCATCGAATGTACCAATAAATAACCTCTTTGTCTACCATGTATTAAAATCGTAAATTGAAAAAAATTGAGGTTTTATGCCATATGTCTAGGACCACTCAACCAATTACCACCAAATTTTCACGCAAGTAGTATTACAATAGGGTATGCAAACTGACGATTTTTTTATGTGTCAGGCCTTTTTAATAGTGTTAATATAAATCATGTAGATGAATATTTTATATCTGAGAAACAATTAATAAAAATTCAACCAAATTTCGTACGCTAACAGTATTCATTGGAAACATCAGTTACGCTTTCAGAGATACTCTTTTGCCGGCCTTTTTGAAAAATAGTGCCAGGTGAGAAAATTGATTGGAAAGGTTTGGAAAGTGCTTATTAACGTCTCCCGGTATTCTGCCTTAAGACTTATCAGGGGACGGCTTACAGACTTACTTATGACCTAACTTAAACTAACACCCATGCCTTACAAAGGATTCGAACCCAGAACCTTCCGTACCCTAGACCGGCGGCGCACCAACCGACTGCGCCATGAGAGGTCGGCGTGAGAAAATGATATAAATTTTGCCATTTTTCAAGAACAATTTACCTAATTTCCACCAAATTTTGCTCAGAATTAGTTATACAGAATGCTATGTAAAGTTNCATTTTTCAAGAACAATTTACCTAATTTCCACCAAATTTTGCTCAGAATTAGTTATACAGAATGCTATGTAAAGTTGCGTGATTTAAGTGGGGTGAGGCATTACTGATTTTCAAAATGGTGGCCATATATACTGTGGTAAATTTGGCTTATCTATTTAAACATTTATACAAATTCAAACCAATTTTCATGCTGACAGAATCTATTAGAAGCATTGTATAAAGAACCTATTTTTCTAGGTCGTTTTGTAAGATAGCAGCGATTAATAAAATAAGGTTTTTATGCCATATCTCGGGAACTAGTCAACAGATTTCCCCCAAATTCTTCACACGAGTTGCGCTTCGGTTTGTCATGTAAAATTTCAAGTTTTATGTGGCTCATATGCTCATTTTTAAAATGATGGCTACGTAAATATTTCAAGTTAGGGAACCCTATCATTCAAAATATTAGACTGATAACGTCCGAAGTTTATGCTCCGAATCCTTCCCCCGGTATGCAGTTGACTGCACTTTAGCTTATTTTTCTGAGAGTTTTTTTGGGTTCTAATCCCAGATAAGAGGCGTGCATTTGTAATTGTCGTGTTACTGTTGTGTGTGTCTCTGGTTTAATCGTTAACGATACTTCTGGCAACGAGACACCAAGGCCTACCTACCATCCAAGCCTTTGAAATATTCATTGAAATTANTCGTTAACGATACTTCTGGCAACGAGACACCAAGGCCTACCTACCATCCAAGCCTTTGAAATATTCATTGAAATTACTCACACACATGCGTATAGAGGAAAGTAGGTGCATATATATCAATGTTGTGTCCGTTTGTTCGGACGTGTGTAACTCCTGAAAAAAATCAACCAATTTTCATTCTGTTTTTTTATAAACCTTCCTTTCGTTCCCACGAGTGTTTGTAGACCTTTATTTTTTATCTGTATTACCTGCAAAGGTACTAAAATCTGCAAAAGTTCATTTTTACCATGCTTTCACGTCAGGAAGCGCCTTTGTTGACAGCTGTCTGTTTGAACATTTCAGTTTGTTCTCAATGTTTTTTTGTTACATATATTCATTTACTTCTTTTAATTAATTCCACAGAAATGAATAGAACCAAAATATTTTATGCCACAGCAACGCGTGGCTGGGTAAGCTAGTTAGTTATATGAGTAACTTCTGCCCTGTATTTTTCACATTTCGTACGCTGTGCCAGAATAATAGCTACAACAGTCATCAAGTTGAGTTGAGATGAGAGATTTGGACAGCTCTTAACAGCGAGGTCTTGAGAGCGGACGAGGGTGGAATGAAGTCAGAATGGAGCAGCGCCGAAATGCAAGGGCGGGGGAAACGGGAGATCCCCGAGTAAACCCGCCGACCAGCGGCATCGTGCCGCACGATTCCCACGTACGAAAATCAGAAGTCACCCGGCCAGGGATTGAACCCGGTTCGCCTTGGTGGGAGGTGAGCAGGTTAACCACTCAGCCACCGCGGCCCGAACAGTCATCAAGGTTTTGCCCACCTTTCCTTGGTGGAAATCCTGCTTCCCAGCATGCCACTGGCAAAGGAAAACCATTTAGTCGTTTATGTAAGACAAGTTTTTTTTTTTTTTTTAACAAGGGGTTTTTAATGTCCTGCTAGACAATGTGTGAATTAATGAGTTGGTAGTGGGAAGACAGGGAATTCCTCCTTCTCCAACAGATAAAATGTTTTGCTAACTTGTGTAACGATTTTTTTTCCGTAGAAAAGAAAGTGATTTCCCTCCCTGAGAAAAAGTTTGTTCTGAACCTACGTATCACAAATCAATTATTTACTTGTGACCAATTTGACTCATTTGATATCAACTTTTGTAATAATAAATATTATGTCAGGTTAACTAATTTTTATTTATTATTTTCTTCATAAACTTTAAGTTTCTGACATTTTTAACGTCATCAGTTTTCTAAGTAGTTTTCAAACCTCAGAGTAAAGACATTTTGAGTCACAAAAACACTGCGATAAACAGTATATATGGCACTTCATACATCAGCATCCGCGTTGTTAAATACACTGGAGAGCCAAAATCTGGTATAGGCGTGCGTATGCAAATAACATAGGTATGGAACCAATNTCGTTAACGATACTTCTGGCAACGAGACACCAAGGCCTACCTACCATCCAAGCCTTTGAAATATTCATTGAAATTATTCACACACATGCGTATAGAGGAAAGTAGGTGCATATATATCAATGTTGTGTCGGTTTGTTCGGACGTGTGTAACTCCTGAAAAAATCAACCAATTTTCATTCTGTTTTTTTATAAACCTTCCTTTCGTTCCCACGAGTGTTTGTAGACCTTTATNAATCAACCAATTTTCATTCTGTTTTTTTATAAACCTTCCTTTCGTTCCCACGAGTGTTTGTAGACCTTTATTTTTTATCTGTATTACCTGCAAAGGTACTAAAATCTGCAAAAGTTCATTTTTACCATGCTTTCACGTCAGGAAGCGCCTTTGTTGACAGCTGTCTGTTTGAACATTTCAGTTTGTTCTCAATGTTTTTTTGTTACATATATTCATATACTTCTTTTAATTAATTCCACAGAAATGAATAGAACCAAAATATTTTATGCCACAGCAACGCGTGGCTGGGTAAGCTAGTTAGTTATATGAGTAACTTCTGCCCTGTATTTTTCACATTTCGTACGCTGTGCCAGAATAATAGCTACAACAGTCATCAAGTTGAGTTGAGATGAGAGATTTGGACAGCTCTTAACAGCGAGGTCTTGAGAGCGGACGAGGGTGGAATGAAGTCAGAATGGAGCAGCGCCGAAATGCAAGGGCGGGGGAAACGGGAGATCCCCGAGTAAACCCGCCGACCAGCGGCATCGTGCCGCACGATTCCCACGTAAGAAAATCAGAAGTCACCCGGCCAGGGATTGAACCCGGTTCGCCTTGGTGGGAGGTGAGCAGGTTAACCACTCAGCCACCGCGGCCCGAACAGTCATCAAGGTTTTGCCCACCTTTCGTTGGTGGAAATCCTGCTTCCCAGCATGCCACTGGCAAAGGAAAACCATTTAGTCGTTTATGTAACAGACAAGTTTTTTTTTTTTTTAACAAGGGGTTTTCAATGTCCTGCTAGACAATGTGTGAATTAATGAGTTGGTAGTGGGAAGACAGGGAATTCCTCCTTCTCCAACAGATAAAATGTTTTGCTAACTTGTGTAACGATTTTTTTTCCGTAGAAAAGAAAGTGATTTCCCTCCCTGAGAAAAAGTTTGTTCTGAACCTACGTATCACAAATCAATTATTTACTTGTGACCAATTCAACTCATTTGATATCAACTTTTGTAATAATAAATATTATGTCAGGTTAACTAATTTTTATTTATTATTTTCTTCATAAACTTTAAGTTTCTGACATTTTTAACGTCATCAGTTTTCTAAGTGGTTTTCAAACCTCAGAGTAAAGACATTTTGAGTCACAAAAACACTGCGATAAACAGTATATATGGCACTTCATACATCAGCATCCGCGTTGTTAAATACACTGGAGAGCCAAAATCTGGTATAGGCGTGCGTATGCAAATAACATAGGTATGGAACCAATAAGAGTAACGAGATGCGGTCGGCAGCGCCTATATAAGACAACAAGCGTCTGGCAAAGTTGCTAGATCGGTTACTGCAGCAACAATTACAGGTTATCAAGATTTGACNAAGATTAAAGTGAGCTTGACCGTGGTGTTATAGTCGGTGCACGAGAGATGGGACATAGCATCTCCGAGGTAGCGATAAAATTTGGATTTTCACGTACGACCATTTCACGAGTGTTCCGTGAATATCGNATCTTCGACATCGCTGCGGCCGGAAAAAGATCGTGAACGAATGGGACAAACGACGACTGACAAGAATCATTAAACGTAACAGACGTGCAACCCTTTCTCAAATTGGCCCAGATTTCAATGCTGGGGCATTAACAAGTGCCAACGTGCGAACTATTCAACGGACCATCATTGATATGGGCTTTCGGAGCCGAAGACCCACTCGTGTACCGTTGTTGACTGCGCGACACAAAGCTTTATTCCTCACCTGGGCCCGCCAACACCGCCGTTGGACTGTTGATGACTGGAAGCAGGTTGCCTGGTCTGACGAGTCTCNTTCCTCACCTGGGCCCGCCAACACCGCCGTTGGACTGTTGATGACTGGAAGCAGGTTGCCTGGTCTGACGAGTCTCGTTTCCAATTGTATCGGGCGGATGGACGTGTACGGGTTTGGAGACATCCTCATNTGACGAGTCTCGTTTCCAATTGTATCGGGCGGATGGACGTGTACGGGTTTGGAGACATCCTCATGAATCCATGGACACTACATGTCAACGGGGACTGTTCAAGCTGACGGAGGCTCTGTCATGGTATGGGGCGTGTGCAGTTGGCGTGAAATGAGACCACTGACACTTCTAGATACTACTCTGACAGGTGACAGATACGTAAGCATCCTGTCCGATCACCTGCACCCATTCATGTCCATTGTGCATTCCGACGGACGTGGACAATTCCAGCAGGACAATGCGACACCCCACGCGTCGAGAGTTGCTTTCGAGTGGCTCCAGGAACACTCTTCTGACTTTAAACACTTCCATTGGCCACCTAAATCACCAGACATGAACATTATTGAGCATATCTGGGTTGCCTTGCAACGTGCTGTTCAGAAGAGATCTCCACCGCCTCGCACTCCTATGGAATTGTGGACTGCCCTGCAGGATTCATGGTGTGAAATGCTTCCTGCATACCTTCAGACATTGGTCGAGTCCATGCCACGTCGTCTTGCAGCACTTCTGCGTGCTCGCGGGGGCCCTTCACAATATTAGGCAGGTGTACCAGTTTTTTTTTTTTTTTTTGCTCTTCAGTGTATATACCGTTCATTATAACTTTCACCCGGATATAGTTACACTGTTTATTGTATTCCAACCTTACAATAGCAAGTTTAAGTGTCGCATATGATTATCTAAAAAATATAACCTTTATAGGTGACGTTCACGTTCTTTTGACTTTTAATCACATGTAATGTGACAACGTTAATATGTACGATTTAAAAGTCTTATTCCCACTAATATGTTTTCCACCCCCCACTCTAACGTTTAATTTTTATTCTACAGTTAGACATTAGATGTCGCTGCATTCGTGCTATCGAAAGCCTATTGCCATATTTAAGCGAAAATGAAATTTGCTTGTTTTCACTTTCTCATTCTCATAAAGTCCTTTCACCGTATTGTAAGTATCATTGAAATCAACCATTGGAAAAAATTAATAATACTCATAACTACACGTGTACTCAGTATAAGCTGTTCACGTTAAAGTGAGCACTTTTGAGGCCCTAGTTACATTTTCCTTTCAGCTATTTTTTTTTAATCCTTTAACCACCCTTTGAAATAAATTTTGTCACGTAAGTAATAAATACAGTGTGTATGTTCGACCGCATTCCAAAATCAACGTCTAAGACTAAAATAAAATATATTTAGTGACTATTATTTAAAATGAGATGGCTTTCAAAAGTGCTCACTTTACTGTGAATAGCCTATACACAATAGCACACAGGCTCCCAGTTAAGTTGGCAGCTAATTTGTAACAGTAGTTCTGATACCCGACGTTTTATTGAGAGTGTAATATGCAAGTTGATAGCTACTGAAGTCTACGGTGTTTTGTTTTATAGACCACAGAGCACGAATTCGCATATTATTAACACATTTACTTTCCTAAATATTCCTTGGTTTCCTTTTAGAAGATGAATGAATAAGGTGAGATGGTCAATGGCCAAGTTAATCTTACATATGGCGGAGGGTTACAGAATGAGAAGAAAAGCATACCCTAAGCAGGTATTTTTAAAGTTATCAGTTAAACACGAACACCCTATTCTTTCTTGCTAGCAACGTTCATTACCGGAAAAATCATTTTTGTGCATTATGTGCACGGTTATGTACCTGCTTCTCAGTGCGTTGGAACTCAGTCAGAGGTAGCTTGCGAACATTTCTAAACACAGATTTATAAAAAACAATGTTTTAACCTTCAACCCAACACAAGCTGTTTTGATACTGCTATTGGCATAAAAAAGCAGTCCAAAGCTGGGACACGGAAGTAGCTTACTGCGCAACTAACATCCGTACTCTACCTCACGTTCCATCAAGCGCTATAAACCCGAAACAGCAACGTCAGTCAGTGAAGTAATCGTCATTAATATCTGTTTAAAAAAACTCGTACAGACTGGCGAATGAGTAGAATGAAATTAAGTGGTCTGGGGGGGTGGCGAAAAACCAGGTGCGCCTCCCAACTAGGCAAGCCGGGTTCGATTCCTTTTCCCCACCCCCACCACCTTTTCGCATATGGTAATCGTACTGGACGAAGTCGCTGGTCAGTGGGTTTTCTCTGGATCTCCCGTTCGCCCAGCCTTTGCATTCCGGCGCTGCTCCATAATCACTTCACTTCACCCTCATCAGCTCTCAAGACCTCGATGTTAAGAGCCGCTCAATTCTCTCCACACACTCACTCACTCAGCGAGAAACCGCCAACGCCTCAGTNAAGACCTCGATGTTAAGAGCCGCTCAATTCTCTCCACACACTCACTCACTCAGCGAGAAACCGCCAACGCCTCAGTCAATATTCCGTAGTGGAGAAATGTTTACTTTTCTGCAATGGGAAGCCATTTCTTCCGATCCAGGTTTACATTGCTTACTTTGGGGCGGTGATATTACTGCGATAGTAAAAGTTTCGTGAGTTAAGTGCTATTAATATTTTAGGTGAAATATGCTCCATTTCATATAGGTTCACTAGATTTTGACACACCTAAAAATGTAGCGTGCGGCCATGTATTCTTCCGCCACAGCTGTTCTATCTACGAAGAAAACAAAGTGTGTAAACGAAAAGCTATGGTCAATGTAGGTTACCATACCAGCTTACTTAATATTCGTTATGGCCAAGTTTTACTGCTGGGGCTCTCTTTATTTTATTGCTGGTGGATGGGGTTGGCAGAGACCTTAGTTTCACTTATTTCATGAGATGGCTTTATTTTGCAGCACTTCTTATGAGACACTGTCATTTTGAATCGCATATTCCTTTAATGGACCTGTAGAAAATGTAGTTCGTACGGAAGTAACATTAAAATTATTATAACTTGTAAGGTTATATCCTCACCAATATAATGAAACGCAATAAATATTATGTTGTTCGTACCGATGCGAATAATAAACACATTCCGTATGTACGTAAATGTTTTTAACGAAGTTAACCTTACTTTTGCTGGATTTTCTATATAATAAACGTATTATTTCTCCTCAAAAAAACAGCGTTGAAAGGTGGGTTTCTAGGCACCGTGCATTTCATACATTCTAATAACCTTTTAAAAATACATCATTTGCAAAACACTTTGACTTACGGTTCGTAATTCCTCATTGCAGCTCCCGAACACACGTTGTTATGTGGGAATCCTTGGGTACGTCTGTCTGCTACTAATACGAAATAATTTGCAGAATCATTCAGTAAATACGATACTTCGCCGGTTTCCCGAAACTACTGCGGATCGAAAATACACGTTGGCGCTTCGTAACACACAGCGGTACCGAAAATGGCGGGTCAAGTCATACACGTGTCGATAATATAACATTTCACGCAAAAGAAAAACTCACACAAAGGCACCCCTAAAGCCAACTATGCTTAATAAAATTAAATACAAAAATCATAACTACTGACCAAATTTTCCGACGACACCAGTTAGGTACTCGCATTAACGTGACGGAAAAAGATCACATGCACAACGGCGTTCTCAGAGTTGAAAAAGTTTCACTCACCGTACTGTCCGTATGCTTTACCGTAATTGCTTAACATATATTTTTTTTTAACCAATTCGATAAAAAAAAAGAAATTGTACACCACTTTAAAAACGTAATTTAAACCACGAGTGTTTAAATACAACCTCCAGTTCCAAGTACTATTTTCTTCCGTGATGACGGTCGATATCGCCAACACAACAACATACATCCCGCAACAAATCATCAACTGATACAATACTTTGCAAACGAGAGAATTTACCGTATACATAGTGTGTAGGTTGGTTATATTGACTGTCAAACTTTGGTGTACTTATATTATGAAATGCAGTACAAATAATATGAAGAAGACCCCCATCGCAGACGTCTTGAACGCCCAGTCCCTTGTTTACATAGAGTACACATTACAGGGCACTACCAAAGAGGAATACTACGTGTTGGAAAATAAATTTATTTCGCATTTCCCTCTGGCTCTGGTGTCGGTAACACAAATCCTTTTATTTTTCTTTTTTTTTTCTTTCGTAGCGCTTCCGTTCCGGGCGATACTCGGAAGTATCGCGCGCACCTGGGGTAGACGCGGTTTGTTACGTCGGGAGATGCAGGCGTTGCGTTTCACCCTTGTTCCTGTCGACTTGCTGAACGTCTAGAGGCGGTACGACGCTTGGAAATTACTACCGTCCTCTCGGCAGCCATGTTGTCGCACTGGCAGTGGTGTGTTCGCTGCTAGCCGTCTCTATCCCGCTGGGCGTGCGTGCAGGACTCGAGGATTGCTCAGCAGTAAACAACTGTACAGCAAAAAAAAAAATTGGCAAAAGAGCCGAAGGAANCGTGCAGGACTCGAGGATTGCTCAGCAGTAAACAACTGTACAGCAAAAAAAAAAATTGGCAAAAGAGCCGAAGGAATTTTCTGTAATAGCCCAGACGTTTGACATTTACGTAAAGCATTTTTGTACGTTCACGAGAACAGCAATTTTATCGCTGCAGAAAAACGTTGGAGTGCAAATCCGGTAGGTGTAATGTTTCCGCTGCTGGAACTTGAATCTGACCACTAAGAATTATTTACGTATACTATGCCCGACATTGAAATTAATGTGTTGTAATTTTTTCACTTTAATCCAAGAAGAAAACATGATTTAAAACGCAAAATGAAAAATAATAAAAATTTAACCTTATACGTTTTAGAGCACATATGTTTACTGTGTCGCTGTTAACTGCAGACATTTTTTAATTCGCAATACCTGTTTCGTAAATTTACAGTATTTGTTCACTTCTAAATTTAGTCAAAATGAAATACTTTTGTTGTTTAGTCCATTCACGGTTACTTCCAACTTTTCTGAAGCATTACTTAAGTTCTACTTCCAGGGTATTTCTCCGCCTAATGCTAACACAGCTTAGAAAATTACTCCACACTGACAGCATACGTGCGCACTCAGTGTAATCATATTTCCCATAAGAACTATTTCTTTTCAGATGTTACCAACATGCCTATTTTCTCCTTCCGAA
>NQII01004987.1:12634-42913 GCA_002778355.1 Clitarchus hookeri | reverse complement strand
TGTCCCCCCCCCCCCCTTTTTTTTTTAATTTGTGAACGCATTAACCGAATTTCACCAAAATCGATACACATATAGTACTGAGTAAAGACACCTGACTTCTATAGTTTTTTACCACGCTAAAAACTTATTTTCAAAATGGCGGCTATTTTAAAATTAAGGGCGATATGTCATATCTCGGAAACCATTCAACTGATTTTAACCAAATTGTTTATGCTGGCAGTGCAACCTCTAAGCATTTAATTTAGAGGTGAATATTTTTGTTGATCTGACATTTTGGAAGAAAACGCCACGTGGAAAAATAAAGCGTTTACGTTATAACTCGAAAACTTTTCAACTTATTTTCGCTAAATTTGCCAAATAAATAATACTATGATTGGCCAGGTAAATGTCAGTAATTAAACATAATTAGACACTTATTTTCAAAATGGTGGCCACACAAATATTTTAGGTTTATTAGGTATTATTATCATACAGCTTGACAAATTTCAACCAACGCATCGTTTGTACGCTGACAGTCTCTGCTACAAGCAACGTAAAGACCAAACAACTAGTACTTTTGTCCGCCATTTTGGAATATAGCACCACATGAAAAAATAAAACTTTTATGTTAAATATAAAAAACTAATCAACCAATTCTCTTCAAATTTTGCAAGTAGGTAAAACCGCGATAGGCCAAGTAAAGGTTAGTTGACGAACTTTATTGAAAGCTTTTTTTTTAAAACGGCGTTCATGCAAAAACTTTAGGTTTATTTGGTATACCTACCACACCATTTGGCCAGTTTCAACTTAATTTTGTACGCTGGCGGTATTATTACAAACATCATGTAAGCTAAACCATAGCCACTTTTGTCAGCCATTTTGAAAGATAGTGGCTTGCGTAAAAATTAATCTTTTCATTATATCTTGAAAACTACTAAACCAATTTTCGCCAATTTTGGCACATAAGAAATATTATGATTGGCTAGGTAAATATGAGTAATTAAATTTCAATAGGCAATTATCTTCAAAATGGTGGCCATATCAATATTTTAGGTTTACTTGGTATAACTACCATAGCATGTAACCAATTTCAACCAAATTTTGTACGCTGACAGTATCTATTACAAGCATCAAATAAGCATAAAACAACACTTTTGTCCGCCATCTTGTAAGATAGCATTACATTCATTAATCATGTTTTGTGTTATTTCTCGGGAAACAATTGACAGATTCCTACCAAATTTGACATCAATAGTACTGCCACAGTTTATATGTACAAATTTGTTTCAAGTAGGTGAGACACTTATTTTATAAATGGCGGCTATCCAGATATTTTAGCATAGTATGATATATTTTCGAATACATTTCATCAATCCCAACCTAACTTTGTATGCTGAGAGTATATAAGAAACCTCAAATGTGTGTACACGGAGCCTCATTTGCCCTCCTTTTTGTAAGATAGTCCTACACGAATAAAGTTTTTGTGTCATATCTCGGGAAATAATTTTCCGATTCCTACCAAATGTGGCAAACAAGTAGTACTGAGGTAGGTTATGTTAACTTATATGTTTTAGGTATGTCGGACACTTATTTTCAAAATGGCCGCTATATAGCTATTTCAGTTTTGTATGTTATATAATCGAAACCATGCCATGAATTCCAACGAAATCGTGTATGATGGCTGTACATATTACAACAATCAAATGTGTACACACAATTTCCTTTGTCCGCAATTTTATAAAATATTATAACTTGACAAATTGAAATTATGTGATCTCCGAAAAAACTACCGATTTCTTCCTAATTTAGCAAACAATTAGCACTAAGGCAGGCTATGTAAACTTATAAATTTTGAGAGTGGGTCAGACATACATATTTTCAAAATGGCGTCCATATAAACATTTTAGCTCCGAATTTTTTTATTTACGAAACTGCAAAACGAATTTTAGCTTAACTTCATATGCTGACAGTATCAGTTGTATCAATCAATATTGACTATGCAAAGCCTCATTTCTCCGCCGTTTTGTAAGATAGCGCCACATGAAATAATATAGTTTTTATGCCATATCTCGAGAAATAATCAACTGGCATGCGTACATAGATCCTACTTTGCTGGATTGTTTTGCAAAATAGTGTCAGGTAAGTAAACTGAACATTTTGTCATATTGTCAGAATAAATATACTAACTTCCACGAAATCTTGCACACCTAGAGAAGGCCAAATATAGTTACATGATTTAAATGGGGTCAGGCAATGATTTCAAAAAAGGTGGCAATATAAATAATTTCATATGTTTGTCATATCTATTTAACAAGTTAACAATTTCAATCAAAATTTTTATGCTGACATTACCTATTACAAACATCGTGTACAGAGCCTCTTTTCGAGCATTTAGTAAGATATCCCCATTAAAGAAAAAAAAGTTTTTATGCCATATCTCACACAAGTGTCGTTATTGTAGGCCATGTAAACTTATGTGTTTTAGTGGCTCAGACACTTATTTTAAAAATGATGGTCAAGTAAATATTTCATGTTAGTGAACCCTATCATTCAAAATATTAGACTCGTTACATCCGAAGTTGATGCTCCGAATCCTTCCTCCGTGATGCTGTTTATTGCAAGCTAGCTTAATCTTACGTGTTTTTTTTTTTTTCTGAATTCGAATCCCGGGTATGTCACTCGTGTATTTTAATTGTGTTTGTACTGTTTCACATGTTTCTGGTTTCATGTCTAACGATATTGCTGTCGTTGAGACGTCGATGCCTACCTGCTATCTAAGCTATCAAAAACTTCACTGAAATTTATTTGCACCCATGAAGAAGAAAGTAGGCTCATTAGTTATCAGTAACTTCTTGTTTTTATTCTGTGTAGTTATATATGAACTATTATAATTTGCCGATAAAATATGAGTAAAAGTTTTATTTAACGAAAAATTAGGTATGTATGTTTATGTTAAAACAAGTACAAAACGCTTGTGATACATGGCATTTTTCGGAAACAACCGTACACGTCCTCTACATGGGGTTGTTTTTCAAACGTTTCATTCAAAAAGTGTGAAGAAACCATGAACAGACTACACAAAGATTCATTTTCCATCTTAGCCACAAGTAAACATATCGCTTCAGGCGACGTAACAAACAAGCATTTTGGTCGTAGCCGTACAACTATCGGCATGACACTCTGTTCCAGAATATTTAGGTGACGCGTATCGTGATCTCCAGCCACACGCGCCAGGAAAACGGTCTCCCTGGCCAGCAATACGGCGGGACGGCGTTAACCAATCAACGCCCAGATACTGATTTGCCAGACGGCGGCCCACCCTGCCAATGAGAAGTCTTCTGCGGCACGGAATAATCAAACACGAGGTCCCGTTTCCAAAGCCTCGCGTGGCCAATCACCAAGCGTGTGCGCCCGCATCAGAAGAACCGCCAAGCATTTTAACTCCCGTGTACTTGCTGATTGCGCTTCACGTTACTGTCAACAACTATTTATAAAAATACGGTATGCATAGTCTGTTCGCGGTGGCTTCACACGTTTTCAATCAAGTCTCTGAAAAAAAAAACGTGTATGACGTGATTTGTTGTTTCCAAAATATGCCATGTATCACTAGCGTTTTATAGGCTTCTGTTAAGATAAAAGTATCGTATTATTTGGTTAAATTAAAATTTCACTTGTGTTTTATCTTTGCGTTATTTTTTTACTTTATAATTATTATGAATAAATACAAATAGAAAATAGTCGTGTTGGTAATGACTGGAAATAAACACTCATTATGCAAAATTTTATTAAACTGAGTGCGCAGAAATACTGTGAGTTGTCTCTTCAGTGTAATTCCCTAGACTGGTTGAGCTTTGTTTGCTCGAGGGGGAGGAGTATGCTCCAAGTTTATCTTTAGCAAGGCCTCAGAAATGTTAGCAGTAACCGTGAATGAACTATAGTCGCGACAACTAATGACACCCCTCCTTCTCAGGGGGTTCTCTCGATACACGCTGTTTTTTTTTGCTGTGTACAGTTCAGACTGTCGAGGCCACTTCCCGTGCAAATTTTCGTACATTGGGCACTGTGTTCGGTCCCGAATTAATTTATGCGCTCAAGTGTCGCAATAGTGAAATATTTTGATGTGTGCTGTTCTTGTGTCGGGCGTACTCCTCACGACCAATGAACGACGTACTGCGGGTTCGAAGTTGTCGGCAATAACCATTAATAGACGTGAGGTGCAGAGGTTTCGGCAAACCAGATTACTCATACGGAAGACGCACAACACACCGAACTCTGATTCCTTGCTGAGTACAGAAGAGGCCATAAATATACTTGGTTTGCAACGTTTCCACGGTCGTCGACGCAGGGGCTAAGCAGATTAAACGTCTGCCATCATCATGTAAATCACTGTTTGTAGGCATTCCACTTGTTCATAAGAAACTTGAAAACTTACTAGCCGTAACCTATATCTTAAAAATAATTGCATTTGTTTAAGAGTCTCAGTTTTATAATAGTGTTGCCATCTGCTACCAACATAGAAGATATTCACAGAGGCTGGAATAATAAGTAAATAGTTTAATGTTTATAAATTCGTAATAACGTTTAAACAAAAAAAATTTATGCGTTTAATATTTCCATAATTTTCTCGTGCATTACCAAACGGAAATATTTTAACAGCTATACAGCAAGATTTCTTTGTAAAAGTACAATAATTTTTCTCTCTGTGTGTGTGTGTGTGTGTGTGTGTGTGTGCGGAAACAGAGCTAGATTCACTTTCACCTACTTTTTAAATAATCTTAACTTAGTTTCAAGTTCTCGGTGGTATTGTAAATGCTCTGTCCCATTTGTGTAAAATATTTTGAATGTTACACGCAGATACGAAGTTTCTTGTAAAATCACAACATTTTCTAATGATGTTACAAATGAGTAATGAGAAAAAAGAAACAGAACATTTTTATAGAAGTACAAAAACTGTAAACATGAGATAGGCTCATGAAGGTATAAGGTGAATAATATTTTCACCTGTGTGTACAAAAGTCGTGAAAAGTATTTCGTCCATCAAGATCAAAGAAAGTGTGTCAGAAACAGAATTTATTTTAACAAACATTTCTTTGAAATATAGATTTAATTTTTAATTTTCAACTTTTAGCAGACTGAAATACGAACACATACACGCTAGAAAAATGTGAATTGGGCCACTAATGACGATTGATTATTTTACGGTTGGTTCGATGTTAATTAAGCTCATTCGTAATTGAACTCAGTTGAAAGGATTGCTTAATTACGCTTTCCGCTTATTGTGTGCAGTTTCAAAGGCCACATGAACAATTTACATCGTGACAGATATAATGACTGTAATCCACGCGTCAGTCAAATACCAATGTGAAGTTTGATCTTAATAATAAATTGATTTCAGTGGCCACCAATTTAAAAAATAACTCATAATATGATATTGTAGATACCTGAAAAATTCGCGAGTTCAATGACCTGCAGCCCAGACTCTATAGTATTATGTACAAATATTCCGATATAAACTGCACATTGGTTGTCTGCTGACTCAGTGAAGGCGACGATTGGGCCAGCCTTTTCCTGGAGGCGTCAAACACCGCGTGGACCAATGACTAAAGTTATATATACGCAACTGTTTTGAATTCTAGCTTGTCTCAAAATGAATCCCCGAATTCTTCAGGTCTCTAGAAATTAGGAAATAAAAATATTATTTTGCTTCGATTACAATCACAGTTTACGTCCAAATATCTTCAATGAATGACAAGCAGGAATGTTTTTCAAAGATTTATTTCGAGTGTGCTAAAAAATGTGCCCCGGCATAGCTTTTTATGGTGAATGAATATGTAACAGTCCGACCCATTTCACTTCCACTCGCGTTTATTCTTTCATCGTCGTAAATTATAACCATCAAGGAATTAACTTTGTTTGCAATTACTCGCTGTTACATTTTTTTGGACAATTGCCTATATTTTCCGATCAACAAATAAAACGCAATAATGCACAAGACGTACGCAGCTCAGTCCATCGAAACTAGCGAACGTTGAGAAATGAAAATTACTATTTACAAACAAGCAAGTACCACGACGTTAAGTGTTTTTTAAAGACAGACATGAAGAATTTATGTAATAAGCTTTCTATCACGTGTCGTGGATAGTGTAATGAAAAGATGCTTCAGATTTTATTCACATTCGCTGCTTTGAGTTAGTATTGCCTTATCACCACGCCTTGTCCCGTGCATGATGCAAATGTTTATTCGGGCCGGTGAAATTATTTACAGATCGCTGGTTTCAGATTATCAACCATATGAAACGTTCGCAACGAACACTACCAGTTAGATACAGCGGAAGTTTCGATTATTGAATTCTGGGGGATTAGATCCAACAAAATAAACTGGTTTTCCATTTTTTCGTAGATGAGTAATTGTGTAAACACGTGTACTTTCTAATGGTTAGAAACCCAGAAATTTCGCGAGGTAATTAGACGGTGAGGCTGAACTCGACAGTGTTCCTATACATCCCAGGTACTGGCACTTGTTCATTGGCTGGTACCTTCATGATGATAATTTTATCTTGTGTTTTAAAGTGATCCACTTGGTCTCTTACTACGCGTGTATTACTGGTTCACAGTCTTGCACGGCGTGAAAAATAACGAGTGGCCCAATCACAAACGTAACAAGAAGAGTACTCGGTTTCTTTCCTAAACTTCGTTTGGGGCCGCGGTGGTGTAGTGGATAGACTACTGGCCTCCCACCCAGGCGAGCCGGGTTCGATTCCCGGTGGGGTTGCTCCCGGATTTGCGCATGTGAGTATCGTGCCGGACGATGCCGCTGGTCAGCGGGTTTTCTCGGGGATCTCTCGTTTCCCCGCCCTTTCATTCCAGCGCTGCTCCATACTCGCCTCGCCTCACCCTCATCGGCTCTCAAGACCTCGATGTTAATAGTTGCCCAAATCTTTTCACTCATCCTAAACTTCGTTGTGGGCTATATATATACTGAGAGCTGTAGAGGATGGTGAACAGTTTCAATCCATGATAATACTTACCAGTGGCGTAACAAGAACATAATTTTGGGGAGGTCACACACTTGCCACATATTTCCAGAAACCATAAAATACGATATTAGTTAAACCTCTTATTAATATTAAACTGTGAGTTAAGTTTTAATATTTTAACTCATTCGGCCACGCATTGATTTTTTAGTCTAAGTGTTGCAATCGTGTAATGTTTTGACATGCACCGTACTTGTGTCTAGAGTAGTACTTCTTGTAACCAGTGAGCAACATGCTGCGTGTTCAAGGACGTTACCATCAGCCATTCATATATAAGAGGTATGGTAACTTTCACAAATCAGATTACCCACCAGGAAGACTCTCGTGATATTCGATTTCCCATGTAAATATATATTTATCCTTGAGGCTGATGGAACTATCTAATAAAATCAATATAAATCACAAGAGTCAGCACTGTTACATATGGTGTTTCTTAATTCCGGTTGCATTGGAAGCTGTACATCTCGCAACGCGTTTGCTGCGGAAACTTGTTCATAAGTTGCCCCTACACTAATAAGCTCCTGTTGAAGTTCCATAAAACCGCCACCATCAACAAATACAAATGGTCGTAGGTCTTTTCCACACATCACGACACATTTCTCCGTTACACGGCACTTCACAGAAACAGGTACACGAGCAGAGGCATCACCTGATGCGTTTTGTTCACGGCAAAAGTGACGCTTTAAATGTGTTGTCCCAGAACCCGCTTTGAATCAACGCACAGCCTTAAAATTGCGACACTGAACGAAACCAAGAAGGTGTTTCAACGTAGCATCTCTAATTAACGCAAACTTTTCCCACACGTCACTTCGTCCCTTTTTTCTTGTCACGTCTACTTCATACGTCCCTTCCGTTATCTTCCTGTAAAAGTCTTCACTATTCTCGGAGGTCATCGCGTACGATCACATTAACACACAAGAGACTATGTATACNACGATCACATTAACACACAAGAGACTATGTATACTCTTACGGCTGCGGTGAATACACAAAACTCACGTGCATTTACTGCGTAGCTGTGGTGTCGGCGATGTGTGGCAACACCGCTGCAGTCAGGGGAAGCATGAAAGAGCTCATGAAATGCACTTTGGTCACTCAAGCCGCATATGGTCATTCAAGAAATCGAAAACGTGAACCGCCCGAAGTACTATGAGCAGCGAACGAGCGGGCTGTCCAATTCGACCACACACCAATCCATTCCAATACACACATGAATCCAATACACACACGAAACCCCACCAGTCCACACCAATCTGCACACCATTCCACGCCAATTTACACACCAATCCACTCCAATTCACACATGAATTCACACGCCAATTCATTCCAATCCACACATGAATCCACACACCAGTACACACCAATCCACAAACCAATCGACAAAACAATCCGCAAATGTATCCACACACCAATCCGCACACCAATCCACTCCAATTCACACATGAATCCACACACCAATCCATTCCAATCCACGCATGAATACACACACCAATCCACACACCAATCCACACAAATAAAAACACCATTCCACACCAATCCGCACAAATAAAAATACCATTCCACACCAATCCACACACCAATCAGCTCCAACCCACACACCAATCAACTCCAACCCACACATGAATCCACACACCAATCCACACGTCCACACTAATCCGCAAATCACTCCATACCAATCCACACACCAATACACTCCAATCCACACATGATACCAATCCACACACCAATCCACTCCAATACACGCACCAATCCATACACCAATCCACACCAATCCTTCGCAATCCTCCTCCGCAATACACAGCAATCCAGAAGAGTCCTTCGCAATCCTACATTGCAATTCACAGCAACACACGCCAATCCTTCGATCAATCCCAATCCAGTTTGCTGGAGTTCGCGTCGTTATAAGCGGTTACTTCATCTCTGTATTTTTAATCATTTCTAACCCAAATTAATTTCCCGTAAAATGTTTTGGAATAAATAATTTTTTTGATGAGTACAGCACTAAAGTTGGCGCAGAAGTTGTTCATTGTAACAAATGAGCTGTAGGCGTTGTGTTCGAAGGTAGTGATGCGAACCAGTCCTAGCATAGAGCAGTAGGAGAGTTTGCTCACGTGAATGATCACGTGACACTGAGGTTCGCGCTGCACATTACTGGTCAAATATAATATCCCTGTGCGTTACGTAGGCCTACACAGTAGCGTGCGGTCTATTCGCAATCTCTTCACTCTTCTTGAATCACACCTTTGAAAAATCTCCCCATGTATAACGTGTCTGGGTGTTTCCTAAATATTTCACGTATAGTCCATTCGCGGTTTCTTAGGATGTTTTGAAATTGACCTTTGAAAAATCACCCTAGACGTAACATGCCAACCTGGTTTTTTTTTTTTTTCTATAACTTGTGTACCACAAGTATATAACACTGTAATTAACTTTTGATTACTGTATTCTTGAATAAATGAAATTTTAACTTAGTATCTTATATAACTTTTAATAATTATTTCGTATTAAATGCGAATTAAAAACAGTGAGGGCAGCGATGTGTTGGCAACGGCTAGTAAGAATAGTTCACAGATAAATATTGTTTTAACCTATTTTTTTTTTGTAAGCTGTTTGTAAATTAAACTTTGCCTATTGATATATTTGAATTTTTAAGTAGCACAGAAGGAAACATATTTCTTTGTTAAAGTTAATAATATCAGCGCAAATTACCGTGCGTGGAACCTAGTGACATGGTGTTTTTTTTTCGTCCTAGGGAGAAAATTCAATAGACGTAGCGGAGCTTGTCACTCTCTCTCTCTCTCTCTCTATCTATCTATCTATCTCTTTCTCTCTCTCTGTCTCGGGAAGTTTCACACCCCCTGTAGTAGCAGGGAAATTATACACGTTTTCAATTTTAGCATATTTCATACTTACTGCAGCAAAAATAATTATTTTTGAATTTTTAATTTACAACTGAAGCNGTTTTCAATTTTAGCATATTTCATACTTACTGCAGCAAAAATAATTATTTTTGAATTTTTAATTTACAACTGAAGCGAGATTTTATTGTTCGAATACTTATTATAATATATTTATATGTGATGGCGGGGCGGTTTCAAATCCGAAATTGGCAGAACTGACGACTGGCGACGCCGACATGACATGGCGTGTTTCTGAACGAAGCCTCAAGTACGTACTCGTGTCTTTTAAACCTACCTAGGCAAGTTACGATTTTGTGATGAATACGTTTTTCCACGGCAGGAATAAATATATTGTAAAGTGCGTCGTGACCGCTGTGTGTGTGNTGAATACGTTTTTCCACGGCAGGAATAAATATATTGTAAAGTGCGTCGTGACCGCTGTGTGTGTGAAAGAGTATGGTTACCATTACGTTACGTTGGACCAGTCTCTCTCTCTCTCGCTCTCTCTCTCTCTCTCTCTCTCTTTCTCTCTCTCTCTCTCTCTCTGTGGCGCGTGCGCGGGTGCGTGTGTGTGTGTGAGAGAGATTGCAATTATCGGACGTGTGAAATTTATACGTTTTAACCGTGAACTGTTTTTAATACGAAATTAATTGTTTGAAAGTGACGTATGTTTCTCACATTGTTGTAATCTTGCCCTAGGTGTTCGAAACACAATTGTGCAACGTGCTTATGTTTCTGTGATTTGAATGTTTGCCACAGCTCCAACAAAATGCTAAGCCCAGCCAGATAAATTTAATAAAAAATTTAATAAACCTAGAAAACAGTAAGTACAAATGCATATACATATGAGCGGAATAAAAGTTACGGTGGGTCTTTTTGTGTGCATGTTCACCACTATATTTTAAGGTTGTCGTTGCTGCGTACAAAAAATAAGCGACACGAGTTGCGTGCTTGAATTTACTGTGTCTTTTTGTTCCAACTAAGGCCGTCCTTTTAACGAAATAATCCAACACATAACAAGAAGTTAAATACTGCAGTTATTTCCCCCGCAGTTATAACCCGGTTAAACACAGTCGCGGCAAAATATTAACGTGTATAATGTGTAATGTGCTATGTTATGTAAAAAAAATATGTTAACAATGTAAAATAATAACCATAAGAGCTATCGTCAAAATAGACATTGTTAAAAAGTCATAAAGCTGACCTAGATATGGTTATAGGCCTAAATTGTGAACATTCGTACGAAATGGTTTTTGAAATACGAACTGGTTTTTGAAATATGACTTAATTCTTTGAACAGCTAAAAACATTAAACAAGCATTTGACAGTTAAAACGTAGTCACATCGCAGTGTTTATGTGTACATGCAGCGGAAATATAGGCAATCGGTAACCGAAATTATAACTTTAGCAGAGTTTATAAAAGTGTGTATTAAAGTGTGAGATAACTGTGAATGGCCTATATCACAAGCGTTTTATACTTCTTTTAAAATGAAAGTATCTTATTTGTGGTTGAAGTAGACTTATACTTATATTTCGTCTATAAATTATAATATTCCATTTATAATTAACATTTAATAAAATGGAGAGCAAATTGTGCGTGTTGATAACGCCAAGTAAGGAATAGTTGTCATGCAAAATGTTATTAAACTCAGCGCGCTCAAATGCGGTGCGTTGTCCGTTTGGTGTAATTTTCTATAGGCTATCCACGTTAAAGTGGGCCCTTTTTAAGACCCTCCCAACAAGCTTTAACCACCAACAAATATTTTTTTATCGCAGGCTCAGACGTTAACTTTTGGGTGTGGTGAAATGTATAAACTGCTTTTATTAGTCACGTGGCAATATTTATATTAAAAAGTGATTGAAAGATATAAATTGGTTGAAACGAAAAATTTAGCAGGGCCTTAAAAAGTGCTCACTTTACCGTGAATAGTCTATAGGCTTGTGTGAGGTTTGTTTGCATAAGGCGGAAGAATAGCCTGAAAGTAGAACCTTAGCGGGGCTTCAGAAGCACTGGAAGTAACTATGACACGCCAGTCAGGTCTGAAAAGGTTAAGTAGTCTCTGACACTGGCTATGCTCTGAGGCAGCGGCAAATGAAAGAACGCCTGAGGCTCTACGCTGTAAAAAAAAATTCTTTCAAAGTTTCTCTGTTCGGCAAAGAAAAAGATTTCTTCGAGGCTGCTTTGTTTACAATAACGTGATATTGCTTTAATTCAAAGAGGATGTTACAGCAACATAGGTTGCTGGTAATAAATGTTTTCTTTATACGTTTTTGTTTTATGGCAAAGATAGTTTCCTTTGCAGCAAACAATAAACATTCTTTAACCCGCTTTGGTTCCCAGTAAAGAAATATTACTTCGTACAAAAGGTACCGTTTTTGCGATATTAAATGTTTTTTATCGTTCATTGTAGCTTTCAGTACGTAACTGTTCCCCCGACGCAAAGATTCATAAACCAATATATCCTGCAGTTACAAAACTTCAACTGAGCAAGTGTACAGTCCACCTGCAGACTTTTAATGTCATACTGAAGTGCAGAGATTCTTCAAATCACTAACCTCAATTCCTCCCAAGTGGCGACATTATATTTCAACCCATGTAACTACCTTACATAACGTACCTATCAAACATATTCGGGGCATAATGACTGGGTGGTTAGCATCAGGAAAAACAGGGAGAAACCTGGAAAAGTCAGGGGATTTTACATTTCTGGAAAAGTCAGGGAAATATCAGGGGAATTTATGTGAGGTTAGGGAATTTAGATAAAATATCTTTTTAATGTATTTGATAAGAAAATTAATACTTCTGCTATATGCGATCTTATGAACTGTGCTGTTATTTTGGTTTAATCCGCCTTTAAAGGAAGATTTATTATGAGTCTGGGGACAATTTTGTTGTCATATGTTAAATTGTTACTATTAATACACATATTTTCTTGGCTTATTTCTTATGTTGGTGCAGCAAGCATTGACATTGTGGAAAATATGTTTTAGGTGTAAGTGTAAGGTGTTGCAAGTAGAATGTTTTCTTTACTAAAATAATTATTCAAACACTTTTAGTTAGTGGATCTCATTGAATTGGGACATTGTATTGTGTTTTGTCTTTGTATCATGACTTATTTCTGATTCTGAGAACGCTAGTATTTCACCTCTGTGTCACATTTTTCCATTTGCCATCTTTGTATCTACGTACTAGCATGGTTTTTAGTTGTTTATAAATATTTGTTTCTGCATAGGGAAGCATCCATAAATGAAGGCTATGCTATTGTTACCCATAAATAATTTTAAATTTATTTTGGAAAAGCATAAAAATATGTTAAATATTTACCACGTAAAGTTTGTGGGGGAAATGTAACAGGATACCTGGAAAGGTCACGGAAATATCAGGGAATTTTCTATAAGGATACTGCTATCCATCCTGAAAGTGTTCATTTGGTAAAACACGTTAAAGTAGTAACAAGGGTGTTGCATGTTCGAGTCTCGGAGCCGCCGTAGTAATTATATTTAGTTAATACAATTGTATAAGATTTGTTACGTCTCTCTTATTTACTAATCACGGTTGTTTTTCAGAGCACTAATTTTCTTTACAGTGTGACTGGTATTACTACAAATACGCCTGTTGAACTATTGTAACCACAATGGAAAGTTATAATGGTAGTTACTTCATAGATCAATTAAATATTATGTTTGTGGCAAGCCTTCTTGGCGGTGGTTCATATTTAAACACATTTTTCTTTGCGACAAACAAATCATGTGTTGCAGAAAAGGAAGCGTTTTTTTTACAGTGTAGTGTATAAAGGAGTGTAGGTGGTTGTTCTTGCCCGATCAACATTCATGCCATCACCACCCTCTAGACGGCGCGAGGTTGGCTGACGGGGTTGTGTTTTACAGTGTAGTGCATAAAGGAGTGTAGGTGGTTGTTCTTGCCCCTAGTTGTAAGTACGGTAGTGGTGGGAGAAGACGGCGCGAGGTTGGCTGACGGGGTTGTGGGACGTGGTGCTGGTGTTGCAGAGCAAGGCTCGCTGACGATCGTGAGGCGCAGCAGCACTAAGAAGTCGGCGCAAAACTGCGGCTCCTCCTTCCCGACGTCGTCCTCGTTCACGGACGACGACACGCTGGACGCCGTCGACCTGGCCACCGACAACCTGCCGCCCGTCGACACGCCCGACGCCTGCGACAAGGCCGCCCTCAGGTCAGTCTCACGCACTCTTCTCATCCAGGGATGTCTCGTAATTACAGGCAGGCTAGTCTTCAGTCACATATATTATATAGTTCCTTTTCCTTTCGCGATGGGGCCACTGTGGAGTAGTGGTTAGACTACTCACCTCCCACCTTAGCAAATCGGGTTCGATTCCAGGATTTTCGCACGTGGGAATCGTGTCGGATGATGCTGCTGTCAGCGGGTTTTCTCGGGTATCTCCCATTTTCCCGGCCCCTTCATTCCGGCGTTGCTCCATACTCATCTCACTTCACCCTCATTGGCTCTCATGACCTCGATGTTAAAAGCCGCCCAAATCTGTTGACTCACTATTATTGTGATCGGGTCACAGTAGGTTTAAACACGCTCTGTTCAACTCATCAGCCAGTAATAAACAGACAGAACTAATGTCACCGTATATAAATTTAAAAAAAAAAACCCAGTATCCAATGAGTGAATAAATGTGGCTCGAATATCTAAAGGACTGAGAAGTCTACTCTGTTGCCAAATAAATTCGCCAAATTCACATACCTCTATTCGTAATTCTTATCACACACTTCTGGGGATTGAAGAGGGCATGTAGTAGATACAATTGTGGCGAGGAACCTTTTTCCGAAAACGCAATGTCGCGGTGCTACAAAGATGAGACGAATCAAAATTTCAAAACTCCCGCCGCACTATATGCAACCCAACTGTACAACAGACGACGTCTGACGTCACCCAATACCACGTGTCGTCTGTTTACAATCCGACGCACTACTTCGACCGTTACTCCACTTTTCGTTCAGTCGTTGAGGACTGTGTTATACACTGAAGAGCAAAAAAAAAAAAAACTGGAATAGGCGTGCGTATGCAAATAACAGAGGTATGGAACCAATCAGAGTAACGCAATGCGGTCGGCAATCAGAGTGACGCGATGCGGTCGGCAGCTAGATCGGTTACGGCTGCTACAATGGCAGGTTATCAAGATTTAAGTGAGTTTGAACGTGGTGTTATAGTCGGTGAGCGAGAGATGGGACATAGCATCTCCGAGGTAGCGATAACATTTGGATGTTCGCGTACGACCATTTCACGAGTGTACCGTGAATATCGGGAATCCGGTAAAACATCACATCTTGGCCCTTCAGTGTAGTACAGGATGGCCGAATACATTTTTGTCGAGAACACCGACATGATGTGTTTACGGAGAAATTCAGCGTATTGGTAGAGCTTCTCAACGCCTGTATCGGGACCGTTTTTGCCAGATTAGAACAACGGCTTGGGGAACAAGTGCCTTCGAAGGAAACAGGGCGGACTGTGGCGCACCATGGAGGTGCTGCACTCTCGACTTCGAGGAGGAGACACTCCGTCGAGTTGAAGAGAGTTCGTCAACAAGTACGCGAGCCATTTCACGTGCCGTGAATGTGTTCCATATCAGTGTCTGAAGCGTTCTGCTTGAGCAGCAACTACACACTCACGCCCCTCCTCCCCCCCTCCTCCCAAGGGCACATGCAATAGGTCTGACCGTTTATGCGCCACATGTCAACTTCTGTACGTGGTTCCTACGCCGTTGTTTTTTTGGACATGCCAGAGTTAACTCGGCGCATTATTTTCACCGGTGAAGCGCATTTCACCTGGGAAGCTGCTATCAACTATTGAAACATTCACAATTGGGACGAAGAAAACTCTCGTTTCACACATTCCCACGGATTTCAGTATCGTTTTGTCATCAGTGTATGGGCAGGTATTGTTGAAGTTAGTTTGATTGGGCTGTACTCATTAACGAAACTTCAGGTAATATAGTCGTAATACATATTGTTGCTCTTAAACTGAATAAAAATAAATGTCTTCATTTTTAATGTTTACAATTAATTTATATGATTGCTTTGAATTGTTGTCTTTATAAACCAAATTTAATAAGTAAATATGTTGTAGTTTATTTATTACCATGGGTTTCTTAAATGTAATTTATTTATTTCTATCCTGTTAATTATGTGTATAAATATATTATTAAAATATGAAATTAGGAAACTTCAGGGGAATGTCAGTCAGTTGCTTTCGTGTTTATGATTGACCAGTTCAAAATGTGTTTGCTCTATCTAGACAACCCACGTTCAAGCAAACACGTGTCGTGTTTGAGAGTAGTGTTAACACCTCGTTTGGCGAACGTGTACTTTGCAGAGCCTAATCGTGAGAAAATGCCAGGTTTGCCTCACTCATGAATTATAACGTGCCGGGCCAACCGGGGTAATTACCTCCCATTCTTGCCTGTTCTCGCGACCACACAGGGTCACGATCCAATTCCCCCTTCACGTTTTCGCCGCTACAACCTCGTACAAAGGAGGAAATATTTATAGGAAGAGATTGGCGGTGCCTGCACCGGGAAAATCAATTTACACGCAATTTACTTGCATCGTGTACCGCCCGTCGCGCAGAGACAGGCCGCCTGCTCCGGGCGACGGAGCTGGCTAACAGGGCACTTAGTTAATAATTAACTAACCCCCCGGGGGCGGTGGGGTGCACACCCCTTGGTGAGACGGCGAAGCCAGCCCGTGCATGGAGGATATATATTTGTTCGAGCAGCTGGGAGCCAGGGCTTTGAAGAACGCTCCTCACGGCAGGCGTGTGTTGACAGACAAAATAGTGGTCCGTTACCGGCGGAGAGCGTAAGGCCCGGGGGAGATTCATAATGCATGGTCTTCCTCGGGGTTTATCTGGGACGTGGCGGTGGTGCGGGCAAACAAAGCCGGCGAGATGTGTGTTCAGCCGGCGGTTATTATCTCGGCGTACGAAAGGCGTTTAAGAGTTAACGAGGAACCTGTGAGCTAAATGAACTCTTAGCTGTTTGTTTCAACAGCAGGCGAGCTCACGCAAACGAATACAGAAATAAACCGGCAGCAAAAAAAAAATACTTCATCCTAATTACACACACCTGTTAGTTCCCTTTTCCATCCAAAAGAGACCTAGTTATTTATTTAACACTCTTTTGAGAGACCTACTTAGGATTTAATTCCCTGCAAACTTTTTATCTTTAAAAAAGCACGTATAAAATAAATAAACATTGCTAGGGAGCGATGATTAATATTCCTACACGAAAAATAAAATTAACCTGTAAAGTCATTATAAGCATAAATGCTGCACTAATATGCCAGTTATTATCACTATGGCCATAAAACGAACACCAAAATAAATAATTCCCGTAAGTACAGATGTTAAACAACGTACTTTTAACACAATGTTCAGAATTGGACGTATTCTCTTACACTTTTACTAACTTATCATAAACATTCCAGTCAATGTGCGTGTGTGTGTTAAAATATATAGCCCACTCACGGTTACTTCCAACTTTTCTGAAGCCCTGCTAATTTGCTACTTCCAAAACATTCCTCCGCCTGACGCAAATAACGCTTAAATAAGTTTATAGAATTACTCCAAAGTGACGTTATAGTACCGCATACGCGTGCACTCAGTTTAAAAATGAGAACTATTTCTTACTAGGCCTTACCAGAACAACCATTTTCTCACAATTTGTATTAAATTTGATTATAAATAAAATAATATATTGTATAGATGAAATATATGTAAAAGTTCAATTTAAACAAAAGTTGGGTACTTTCACGTTAACATAAATATAAAACGCTTGTGATACATAGCATATTTAGGAAATAACCAAACACGTCAGACATGGGGTGATTAAAAAAGTGTGACGAAACCGCGAATAGGATATATATATATATACTTGTTAGGAGGGAATATTTCAAAGGTTGAATTAAAATGTGATTACTTAACTGCGGCACATTACACGAAGACAATTGTGAAACCGCTGTCATGCCGCCAAATCCGGCAGCGCACGTCTGCAAGATGGCGTCACTGACCANACTTGTTAGGAGGGAATATTTCAAAGGTTGAATTAAAATGTGATTACTTAACTGCGGCACATTGCACGAAGACAATTGTGAAACCGCTGTCATGCCGCCAAATCCGGCAGCGCACGTCTGCAAGATGGCGTCACTGACCAATTAAATGTTGGTACGCCGTTCACCGACAGGTGCTTGGCATGTTACTCGCCAACCAATGTATATATATATATAATCCGTTCTGCTTTAAGGATTTTCCCCTTCCTCGTGCAAACAAAGCTTAATCAAGTCTATAAAATTACATCAAAGGAACAACGCAGTAAATTTGTGCGCACTCCGTGGTTAAATAATATTTTGCATAAAATCTATTTCTTACCAGGCATTACCAACACGCCTTTTTTCTCTCTGATTCATTCGTATTAAATAAAAGTAAAATTGTTTAATTTATAAATGAAATATAAGGAAAAGTCNTTGCATAAAATCTATTTCTTACCAGGCATTACCAACACGCCTTTTTTCTCTCTGATTCATTCGTATTAAATAAAAGTAAAATTGTTTAATTTATAAATGAAATATAAGGAAAAGTCCAATTTAACACAAAATAAGATTTTTTATTTTATTTTGACAGAAGTATAAAACGTTTGTGATACGTGACATATTTAGNATCTATTTCTTACCAGGCATTACCAACACGCCTTTTTTCTCTCTGATTCATTCGTATTAAATAAAAGTAAAATTGTATAATTTATAAATGAAATATAAGGAAAAGTCAAATTTAACACAAAATAAGATTTTTTATTTTATTTTGACAGAAGTATAAAACGTTTGTGATACGTGACATATTTAGGAAACAACCAAAGACGTCTTGCACGGAGAGATTTTTCAAAGGCTTGCTTCAAAAAGTAAGAAGATACTGAGAATTAGAACATACTGTATGCGATTTTAGCACGAGTGGGTAACACAGTTGAGGCGTGGCGTCATAAGGCGCCGAAAAGCCATGCGTCCCCCTGCAAGATTTAACAATTGTACATCACGGTGTAAGCCGTGGGCAAACTTCTGCCACGAGTATGTTCGGCGCAAAGTACCGGTAGGTCCTTTCCGATTTCAAGTGATATTATTATCTGTACTGTCTTGCACAGCGTGTGGGCAGTCGAGTCTCCTGTGCCTGTGCCTTGAAGGTAGAAAACAGGAGTAAAATCCAGAGCAACGTGCGGTGTGCACAGCGCCCAGCACTAGTTTTTATTCAGCCACGCATCCACGTCAGATATTTTTTGCCACGTCAGATGTATGAGTAATCCATGCTGTCCACACCGGCCAGATCCCATAAAGTCTGAAGTCAGACAATAATACGGCACTGCCGTGCTTTAATTGGCTGCAGTTGAATGCAATCCCAATATAAGGAGATTACGCTCCTTCCAATCGCGGTGGGTGGGCGTGGTTATCACCTCACCTGTCAACAGCATCGTGCTGAGTTGAATCTGCACTCGCCACCTTGATGGGGCAGAGGACTATCCAACATCTACGAACGTGCTTCGTGTTTTCAATTGATACGCTTGTCCAGACCGCGTATTGCCACAGGGTACGTATGAAGAGAAAATTGTGATTGCTGCTTCCGTCGCTAACTCCAGCGACACACGCCAGAAAAATGTCATCACTGGACAGAAAAATGTTGGCACGTCCTTCGACAACGACCGCTTGAAAACGTACTCGCCAGTCAGCAGCTCAACCAATAGAATAATAATAATAATGGCGTGTGGGGAGTGCACCCAGGGCAAGGCAACACCCTCCGAGTGACGGTCTTTCCAGCTGGGACCCGTAGGTGACCGTCATCCCCGAACATGACAGAAATGAAACCCTAGAATGGAGCGGCGCTGGAATGCAAGGGCGGGGGAAGCGGGAGTATCCCGTCCAGCACGATTCCCACATGCGAAAATCGGGGAGGGAGCCCGCCGGGGATCGAACCCGGATCGCTGTAGTGGGAGGCGAGCGCCCTGGCCACTACGCCACCGCTGCCCCTAGCCAATAGAAAACCTGCATAGAGTAGCCAATCTGAAAGACTGAGCCCCGAGCAGCCAATCAGAGAATGGATACTCCCAACATCAGAGGAACGGCCACGCCATTTCGTCTCGGTGTACTCATCTACTCTGTGTTTCAGACATAGTATCTGCCGGGTACGTTGCGGGAAGCAGGCAATGGGATATCTTACGAGGCCGGCCAAGTAGCAAAAGTCATTTGCCCCACTTGTGCAAATCTCTGCTTGTACACGAGCGGCCCACATACGTTTTCCATAATCATGATGCCTCTTGCAGTTGGCCACATCTGGGCCACTGTTCAGATAACGTCCATGTAGCAAGATACAATCTTTCCCACAAGCGGCCCGCTTCTGCATAGCCAAATGTAGCCGAAACATGTCAGCCCCATCAGTGGGCCATGTGTGGCGGCAGTGGCCCACTGACTTTGTGCTTCTGGCCTGCCGTAGGTAAACCACATGTAGTCAGCCAACTGTTGGCAAGCCACTTGTGGCCCAGCTATTGACCACTTGCGGCCCACATAGAAGNAAACCACATGTAGTCAGCCAACTGTTGGCAAGCCACTTGTGGCCCAGCTATTGACCACTTGCGGCCCACATAGAAGCAGCTTGCCATGCATATCCAAAGCCAAAAAATAACTGTGTTTCACCCAAATAAAATTTACTCATTTACAATATTCATATGATTTATCTTCAGCACAATTTCTCAATTACTAAATTTCTTTGGAAGAATTTGGAATCGAACTGTCAACCCTTTCGTTCGCAGCCTAAAATGCTAGCTAGCAATCACTCTACAATGTATTCATGTAAAACCAATAAAATAAATCTGACTACTTTCTACACACACAAGTTGAATGATTAGCTTTGCTATAGAAACAATTAATGTTGGAATCGCAAGTCGATACTGGGATTTCTGTGTTTTGTTTAAAATACTAGTATTTTAGTTTCGGGCTACTGCCAGATAGAATTTAAAATTCAAAATAAGAAATTTATTTTATCTGTTATACTTTGCAGGTTTCCAGTCTAAAAACATTTTTTTTCCTATTAATAGCAATGTTACATGATCAGTTTACTTCATATATGCATAAAGTAAAAGAATCGAGTGAATTCACATATGCTATTCGCTACTGCACAGTCGGCATGCCATAAATGGCCCATGAAATTATGAATATTCTGTCCCCAGCAGTAACAGTTGGCATGCAATAAATGACATATAAGCTTTCTGATGTTTCTTTAGTAATAAGAAACAGTTGGCATATAACAAAAGGACCGTAAGATTGCGGCTATTATGTCCCCAGCAAAAGCAACAGTTGGCATGCCATACGTGGCTCATTAGCATGCTACTAATACATCCGCGGCAGTAAGTAACAGATGGTATACCATGAGTGGCCCAAACGTTCGCTGCTTCTTGCGTCCCCAGCAGTAAAAACAGTTGGCATGCCATAAATGGCCCGTAAATATGCGGCTAATATTTTCCCAACAATAAGAAACAGTTCGAATTGCGTTTATAATCTGCTTGTTGAACGTCTGTTGAAATCTAACAACCTTTGTGAGTGCCTTGTCCCATATTACGATTATTTAAAAAAATAGGTAATGTCACTTTTGATGATATGATCTGATTTTCAACCATATAAGAAATTGTGACAGTTATAAAGGCGGTCGTTTGCCACCACTGCCAACAGTTGGCCAACCTTAACTGCTTGTTGTTTGCTACTTGGCGTTTTTCACATGCGCAGGACGCCAACTTATACGCTGAGAGAGAGGCCAACAAAATGTTTCTTTGTATTGGGCCAAAAATTAATTTTGTTGCCCCAACAAAAAAAAAATTTTTTTTTTGTAAACAAAACTTGAAAAGCAACAAAATTGCTTTTGCTCATCTAACGAAATAAATGTTGGAATAAACAAAACCTCTGTTTTAGACGATAATACATTTTAACCATCAACCAAATATTCTGTTGAATCAACTGTATTTATTTCTTTGGCCAATTGTTTGTTTGGCTTCTTTCGAAAACATGGCTCGTGATGTTTTTTGCATTTTTGTGACAATTATAGTAGAAACAGTGCTTATTATTACATTTATTGATGCGTAGTAATGGCATAAACCTCCTAATAAAACAATTTCAACGGGAAACTACAGATCTAGGCTGTAAAACGTGAAATATTTACTAGCGCACGTGTCGAGTATTTGAGCTGTATTTATTTAAAAACATCCTGACTTCATCTGTAATCAATTTAGCTAAGGTTTCTAGAGCCCAGCGTATTTAGGGTATAATATAGGCCGGGCTTCCGATTTTTTTATATTAATCGAAATTGTTATATGTGCGTGGAGTCAAACTAATGTATTTGATTGCACCAACTGAATCTTTTTTTTTTTTGTGGCAACTGAACAAGAACTGCAAAATAATTTGATGACAACAAAATATTTCGCTTCCCCTATACAAACAAGTAATTTTGGTTGCGCCAAACGAAATTTGTTCGATTCAGCGAAACCTTTTTTTCTCGGTGCAGGAATACAATCTTAGGGCGTCGGCCATCCTTTCCCGTTGCATTACGAGGCCACCAAATGTAGTGAAAATGCGCCTCAGTGCAAGAAAGGCACGTGGCGGCAACTTCGTTTCCTGTGGTCGGAGTAAGATTTTACGATAGTGGTATGTAAACAACCTGATAGTGCGTCANAAACCACATGTAGTCAGCCAACTGTTGGCAAGCCACTTGTGGCCCAGCTATTGACCACTTGCGGCCCACATAGAAGTAGCTTGCCATGCATATCCAAAGCCAAAAAATTATTGTGTTTCACCCAAATAAAATTTACTTATTTACCGTATTCATATAATTTATCTTCATAATCATTTCACAATTACTAAATTTATTTGGTAGAATCTGGAATCGAACTCTCAAACCTTTCGTTCACAATCTACAATGCTAGCAATCAGTCTACAATGCTAGCAATCACTCTACAATGTATTCATGTAAAACCAATAAAATAAATCTGAACACTTTCTACACATACAAGTTCCATGATTAGATTTGCTATAAAACAATTAATTTTGGTATCATAAGTCAATACTGGGATTTCTGTGTTTTGTTTAAAATACTAGTATTTTAGTTTCGGGCTACTGTCAGATAGAATTTAAAATGCAAAATAAGGAAAAAATTTTATGTGTTATACTTTGCAGGTTTCCAGTCCAAAAACAATGTTTTCCCTATTAATAGCAATGCCACATGATAAGTTTACCTCATATATGCATGAAGTAAAAGAATGGAGTGAATTCACATATGCTATTCGCTACTGCACAGTCGGCATGCCATAAATGGTCCATGAAATTATGAATATTCTGTCCCCAGCAGTAACAGTTGGCATGCAATAAATGACATATAAACTTCCTGATGTTTCTTCAGTAATAAGAAACAGTTGGCATGCCATACGTGGCTCATTAGCATGCTACTAATACATCCGCGGCAGTAAGTAACAGATGGTATACCAGGAGTGGCCCAAACGTTCGCTGCTTCTTGTGTCCCCAGCAGTAAAAACAGTTGGCATGCCATAAATGGCCCGTAAATATGCGGCTGATATTTTCCCAGCAATAAGAAACAGTTCAAATTGCGTTTATAATCTGCTTGTTGAACGTCTGTTGAAATCTAACAACCTTTGTGAGAGCCTTGTCTCATATTACGATTATTTAAAAAATAGGTAATGTCACTTTTGATGATATGATCTGATTTTCAACCATATAAGAAATTGTGGCAGTTATAAAGGCGGTCGTTTGCCACCACTGCCAACAGTTGCGGTTGGAATTGACGAACAACAAACGATGAACCGGTTTTTCACATGCGCAGGACGCCAACTTATACGCTGAGAGAAAGGCCAACAAAATGTTTCTTTGTATTGGGCCAAAAATTAATTTTGTTGCCCCAACAAAAAAAATATTTTTTTTGTAAACAAAACTTAAAAAGCAACAAAATTGCTTTTGCTCATCTAACGAAATAAATGTTGGAATAAACAAAACCTCTGTTTTAGACGATAATACATTTTAACCATCAACCAAATATTCTGTTGAATCAACTGTATTTATTTCTTTGGCCAATTGTTTGTTTGGCTTCTTTCGAAAACATGGCTCGTGATGTTTTTTGCATTTTTGTGACAATTATAGTAGAAACAGTGCTTATTATTACATTTATTGATGCGTAGTAATGGCATAAACCTCCTAATAAAACAATTTCAACGGGAAACTACAGATCTAGGCTGTAAAACGTGAAATATTTACTAGCGCACGTGTCGAGTATTTGAGCTGTATTTATTTAAAAACATCCTGACTTCATCTGTAATCAATTTAGCTAAGGTTTCTAGAGCCCAGCGTATTTAGGGTATAACATAGGCCGGGCTTCCGAATTTTTTTATACTAACCGAAATTGCTATATGTACGTAGAGTCAAACAAATATTTGACTGCACCAACTGAATCTTTTTTTTTTTTTTTTTGGCAACTGAACAAGAACTACAAAATAATTTGATAACAACAAAATATTTCGTCGCCCCTATACAAACAAGTAATTTTGGTTGCGCCAAACGAAATTTGTTCGATTCAACGAAACCTCTTTTCTCGGTGCAGGAATACAATCATAGGGCGTCGCCTATCCTTTCCCGTTGCACTACGAGGCCGCCAAATGTAGTGAAAACGCGTCTCAGTGCAAGAAAGGCACATGGCGGCAACTTCGTTTCCTGTGGTCGGAGTAAGATTTTACGATAGTGGTATGTAAACAACCTGATAGTGCGTCANATGGCGGCAACTTCGTTTCCTGTGGTCGGAGTAAGATTTTACGATAGTGGTATGTAAACAACCTGATAGTGCGTCACAAGGTCACGGCCGTGCCTAGCTACAGACGCGAACACAAAGGAAGATCTTGACCTTCAAATTTTTCTCCCCCTTGGCCGAGGGGAAGGAACCATGACCCCGTTGTGTTAATCACGGTACTTACCTGCGCCATTGTGCGTTCGCAAGACATTATTGTGCGCTACACCGCTGTGGCACGATGGCTCGGAGTGCATTGCAATTAGGAAATTCTCGCCGTATTCAGCCTCTTCCGATAACCGAGCGAAGCTGACCTTCGACCTCTTCAGAGGTCATTTTACATTAGCACATTTAATGTGTGTAAGGGCACATACAGTCCATTCGCGGTTTCTTAGCGCTTTTTGAAACAAACCTTTGTCAAACTACCCCATGTATTATGTGTTTGGTTGTTTTTTTCAATTATGTTATGTATCACAAACGTTTTACACTTGTGTTAACATAAGATAATATAGAAACACCTTATTTTAAGTTAAATAGAATTTGTTTTATATTTTATTTTAAATTATAATATTTCAATTATAATTAATATGAATAAAAACAGTGAGAGAATATGCGCGTTGGTAATACCTAGTAAGAAATAGTTATGTTGCAAAATATAATTACACTGAGTGCGCACGAATTCTATGCGTTCTACCTTTGGTGTAATTTTCTAGACTTAGATAAGCTTTGGTTTGCACGAGGCGGATATCCTGGAATTAGAACTTTAGCAGGGCTTCAGAAAAGTTGGAAGTAACCGTGAGTGGGCTTTACTTAACATGGTCGGTTTCTGACAAACTAAAAATAAAAAAAGTACTACTTTTACACGTGGCAAGTATTCTTCCTGAGGTCTGTGAAAGATTAGCTTCAACTTTCTAACCTCGTCAGTTTGGCCAGGTTCTAGAGATAACCCGCTGGCGTGGTCGGGTAGTAGTGAAGGGTGGAGCAAAGTAAGAGAGAGAGAGAGAAGGGCAAGAAAGGATGGACACGGATTAAGCACGAGTGGCGCCGACGGAAGAACCTGGAAGTTTTTTCAAGAGTATACAAATTTCGTGTGAATTCACGCGTCGAAGAAATTTCATTCGAAAGCGTCCAATGACGTAATGTAAAATGGCTGCTCCAGGAGAGAATGGTTGTGACTGAGGAGCGAAAGGATGGGCCTTGCGAAAGAAGAACGTTTTTATTTTTTGTGTTACAACGTGCCCGATTGTCAGCTGCGTCGGTGATAAAGACAAACGAAACCATAAATAATGGCAAGGTTGCAGGTGATAGTATATTTGAGAACATTATTAAAATTTATGAATAATGATCGATATCTCANGTTCCAGGAGAGAATGGTTGTGACTGAGGAGCGAAAGGATAGGCCTTGCGAAAGAAGAACGTTTTTATTTTTTGTGTTACAACGTGCCCGATTGTCAGCTGCGTCAGAGATAAAGACAAACGAAACCGTAAATAATGGCAAGGTTGCAGGTGATAGTATATTTGAGAACATTATTAAAATTTATGAATAATGATCGATATCTCAGTACAGTACAGGTTCAAAACTGTCGCAGTCAACTTCAATGATTGGAAGCTTACCTGGAACTTTATTCGAGTTTGAGACTAAGGAAGCGAGGGGACGGTAAAGGCCTGTCCACGATCGGCCGTTCCCGTGGACGTGTCCTCAGGAACGTCAAATGACGTCAAATTGACGCAGTCCGAATATGGTCTACAAATGCGTTGTCCGAGGAGGAGATTTCAGAATCTGACACTAGGTCGTAGTAAATTCGGCACATTATTAGTCGTTACTTAGAAATTTTTAAATTTGCAGAATTTTTTAATTATTTCAAGTTTACGAGGTCGGTGATTTGAATATTTATAAATAATGTACGCCTTATCTGTTTTATTTTAAACAAGTTCGCCAATTGACATCCAAATTTTTCTATTTTAAACTTTACGTTTCAAAAGTTTTAACCTTTGTATTAAATAGTTCAGACCAAACGAAGACATAACTAATTATTTATTAGCATTTCATCACATTTGTTTTGAGAAAGCNGCTACTTAGAAATTTTTAAATTTTTAAATTTTTTAATTATTTCAAGTTTACGAGGTCGGTGATTTGAATATTTATAAATAATGTACGCCTTATCTGTTTTATTTTAAACAAGTTCGCCAATTGACATCCAAATTTTTCTATTTTATTTAAACTTTACGTTTCAAAAGTTTTAACCTTCGTATTAAATAGTTCAGACCAAACGAAGACATAACTAATTATTTATTAGCATTTCATCACATTTGTTTTGAGAAAGNCGTATTAAATAGTTCAGACCAAACGAAGACATAACTAATTATTTATTAGCATTTCATCACATTTGTTTTGAGAAAGCTCACCGTGCACATCCACTGATTACATTTACAACGTCAAAATTTCACGGATGCGCGCGTAATTATTGGAAGTCTTCCTATTTTTCTATCAACTGAGGACACAACTTGGGACAAAAGTTCAGTTTTCTGAATGCTTTAAACCTGGGACACAGGTTGACTTAGGACATGGGAGCCTGGGAACAGCGCCATGACATCAGAGGGTCACGTGCACAAGTCAGCGCATCCTTGTCCTAGGACACAGGTTGGGATAGCGCAATTGTAGACAGGTCGTTAGGGCGACATAGACACGTGCATCAAGTGCGCCATCGCCTCTACGAGTAAGGCTCCGAATTAGGGGTTTTTTTTTTTTTGTGTTTTTGTGTGCGCCAAGNTAAGGCTCCGAATTAGGGGGTTTTTTTTTTTGTGTTTTTGTGTGCGCCAAGGATAGTGTAGGACTGTTGTCATACAAGGTAAGGGAAGGTCATTTCTGCGTGAAGCGCTACTGACCACTTATTCTAATTTTATTATCACTTACTCTTTATTATTTATACTGGGAGACTCTTAGACCCAGTGTTTATGGGCATTGTTGCGAAGGTCCCTTTAGTTAGGGTATTGGGTACCTTCTGGTTACACAACATCCGATCTCGACGAAATTATTAAGGTAAACTAACATAAAAAATAACACTTTCAAATACTATCTGTAATGTGCAAAAGTCAGTATTACGCATCAATCAATATTTTTTCTCTTATAATACACAACGAAATATTAGCTGCAAATTCGGCGTGATTAGTTTTTCTTCTTTAATCGATATTAATGCAGACAGCACCAGCACACAGTGGAGGAAAATATNAAATTCGGCGTGATTAGTTTTTCTTCTTTAATCGATATTAATGCAGACAGCACCAGCACACAGTGGAGGAAAATATGTGTACTGTACGCATATCGGCAAGCGCTACCTCCACGAACGCAATTGTTGACGAATGCCATCTTTCGGTGTCCCTTGTAACTATCTGAGGCCGTTGAGTTACAGCAGCCCAGAGCAAATGCACCTGTAAAAACCGCAAGGACATTGTTAAAAATTTCCGTATGTTTATGGAAATGTTTTACAGAAATGTACAGTAAATATACGGAAGCGCAATCCGTGTTGACCAAAAAACGGAGTTATGTCCGTAAATACAAAAAAAATACCAGAAAGTGTCCGTATTTTCTGAAGCTTCGGGTTTCGGAGAAGAACAATGTCGAGTCGGGCCGAGTCCACACGAAGCTTTCTTCGCCACTGTAACCAGAAAATTATATTTTCTGCGTCAGTTAAGGTTATCCGAGCCACTAAGACCTATTCTTTCAAACATCAAAAAGTAGCATCAGTCGTATGTAACATTTAGCAACACTTAAAATACACCCACTTCAATATAAACCGAAAAAGTTGCTTATGATTGTCTACTAGAAATAGAAAAGGTCTACCATATATGTAATATGACAGTTGTGGGTGAGTGATTTGAGTGGTAGACTTGTAATTTTTGACTGTGGTTCAAATCTTGCTCAATTATTAAAATATTTTAACTATCTTAAATATATTTTTTATACACAGTAGAACATCTACATAACGAAAATTAGAGAATTTTTCATTATCTCTTTTTATTATAATCTGGGAGTACAGAAAACTGTCTACGAAATTAACGGAGAGTTACCGCGGAATTTACGTAAAGTCGTTNTTATAATCTGGGAGTACAGAAAACTGTCTACGAAATTAACGGAGAGTTACCGCGGAATTTACGTAAAGTCGTTTTTTAAAATCAGTGTGTTCGTAATTTTACGAAGAGTTTACGGATACTTCTGGATAAATTGTTAACAGCGCTTTTCCGTAAAATGAAGGAAATTGTTTTTAACAGGGTGGTAAATTACAGACGATGGGTTTATTAATATTCACTTCATTTTCGAATAAGCCTGCGGGGCCACGGTGGTGTAGTGGTTAGACTACTTGCCTCAAACATAGGCGAACCGGGTTCGATTCCAGGTGGGACGCTGGTCGGCGGGTTTTCTCTGGGATCTCCCGTTTCCCCCGCCCTTGCATTCCGGCGCTGCTCCAAAGACGCCTCGCTTCACCCTCATCGGCTCTCAAGACCCCGATGTTATTATTAGAAGCATAAACAACTCACACAAATGAGCAAACCCTCATATAAGTTTCTTTCACTTTTAATGTAGGCCGATCATCGGATAGATACAAAATTAATCAGCTGCTTCCGTGAAGAACTAAAATAAGGTCGGCCAGTGTCCATGTTAGATGTTGATGACCCTGACCATCAACCTTAACCTTGGATGAACTTGAAACCAGACATTTCTAATGAATTCCAAAAAAATTGGAAAACTCGAAATCGTGGAGAAAATTACATAGATGACTCCGACCACCATGTTGGATGCCAGTGACCATTACACAAAATTACCTTGAAAAAAAAACTAGAAAAATTGTAAACAAAAATTAATAAATTTATAAAAGTCGGCTAGCACATTACGTTACTGACTACGAACTCCGTGTTTGATATCGGTTACCTTGACCTTTGACCTTGACGTTAACCTCGTGCCTAAGACCTGGGATAACCTTGAATCCAAAAAATAGCAAAATTGTTTTAAATATTCCCAAAAAAATGTTTAAACGGCTAATAATTATTTAAAACATAAAATAATTTTAAAAAATTTATTTTTAAATTGTATTTAAAATTTTAAAATGTTGAATATTTTTGCTTAGGGGAAGTGGGACTGGAGCCGACCAGTCAGCATGTTATGACATCACCCAACCACCATATTTAATTCAAGTGATCTTTACCTTTACCTTTGACCTTGACCTTANTCAGCATGTTATGACATCACCCAACCACCATATTTAATTCAAGTGATCTTTACCTTTACCTTTGACCTTGACATTATGTCCATAAACGTCAATGACCTAAAACCCTAAAAATTTAAACAGAATAAAAAAATTATTAAAAATTATAAAAAAAAAAAACATTTTCAGAAATTTTTAAAAACTTACATTTCCGGAGGTTTCCTCGGCACCATGTCCATAAGATGACTGACCCTCGCCAATGATTCTCATTAGTTCATTACTTGTGTTCGCTTCGCCACCCAACAGGTTTTTTTTT
>NQII01004987.1:0-12598 GCA_002778355.1 Clitarchus hookeri | reverse complement strand
TTTTTTTTTTTTTTTTTTATTACTAACACTTGTTCGATACGCCACCAACTTTTCTCATTGCATTAACATTCCCCTCCCCTACCCTCTCATCCTTGCTCATTCTGTAGAATGCACTCCACCCACCATATTAATTTTTTCGTTTGTAATTTTTTTTTTACTCTTTTTCATTATGTCGGTGATGCTAGTGTACTAATTATCGATTTCACCGACAGAGGAGCTGTCGATTTAGCCACAATGTTGGTTGCTATCGACCTTGACCTTGAATCCAATTTCATAGAACTCGAAAAATCGAGCAAATTCACTGTATATACAATTGACCATTGTCACAACAAGGATCCATACCGACTAACCATACTAACCAACGACTAACTCCTCCCAAGACTGGTTCCTGGCGAGATTGACTGAGCATAAAAATAGCTCCTGTCGAGACCAGTTCCTGTAAAACTGACTTGAACAACCGACAAGACCAACCTGCCATACCACCCACCTATACAAACTATGATAAACAATATCTAAAAAGTATCTAATATGAGTCTCGTAGCTAACCTCTTCGCACAGAATCTTGGCAAAATTTTCGCAAAACTTTTGTACCACAACTGATCATACCAAAGGGTCGTAGTGACTTACCAAGCCAACTGACCAGGCCAACCAACTAGGTTCGAAAAATTCCTCAAAAATGTTCCCCTCATTTCATTCGTTCGCCATGCATAACTCATTCATTTTAAATGACCCGAGTAAGACATAATACTTCAGATCAAACCATAGCCCCCGTCCTGCACATGCTCACATAAATGTTATCTAGAAGAGACTCTCACAATCGATTGTTTACACCACTTATTTAATAAGTCTTTCAGAGAAGCAGAAGGAACTGTATAAGAAATTAAACTCAAAATTCCAAAAAAATTAGAAAAAAAATTAAAAACTACAATAGTTATTTAAAGACTTGTTTTGGCAGCAATCTTTCGATAAATCTCGCAATAATTCCATCAATCAACACCGCAATCAGCACCGCATGCCAATCCTTCGATCAATCGCAATCCTCCCATCAATCCCAATCCTTAGCAATCGTCCTCCACTATCCACACCAATCCATGTCAATTCACCTCCACAATCCACAGCAATCCACAACAATCCTTCAATCATTCCCAATCCTTCGATCAATCCCAATCATTCGATCAATACCAATCCTTCGATCAATCCGTACTGCAAATTCCTACTGCAAAAAAATATATAGAAAAAGAGAAACTTCTTATTTGTTATTTTTTATTCGCAAAAAAAAAAACAAAGCTTCTTCTTACTTCTCGTTTCGCGTTCGTAGAAACAAATATTGCTACCGGCTGCAATTCAAATAACTGTAATAACAGTAAGTAATGCAGTTTCTGGTACCGAAACTCGATTCATTATTTATTTTAAAGAGCTCCAAACCTTTTCCTCGATATCTACCTGCTACACGGCAGCCAATACTACAAATATATTTTCACCGTATTCTGCACTGAAGTGTATTTTTAGGCACAAAGTGATTATGTGTACCAACATTCGTAATTTTGCATACCATATTTTGACTAAAATTAAAGTACTTAGTCATATACGAAACTAATAAATGTGGACTGAGATTAAGAGTTAGGTAGTCAAAAGAAAAACGTTTCAAGAGTATTGTCAATTTATGAAAAAATATATATACGTAAGATATGAAAGTAAATTTGTGTCAGCTGTGATATTACAAAATTATTCTTTATTTTTCAACATAATTGCCATTTTCTCTCGTCTTGCGTCATGGCTAAAAAATTGGACGATTGTAAGTGATTGAAATTTTCACAAATTCAAAAAACGTCAATATGTCTTTTATTTATAAAAGCGTAGCTCCACTTATTCAGGTATTTTTGTCGTTCATTGTCGAATTCACTGACATAATTTACAGATTTATATGTATCTCATAGGCTCCCATTTACCTCGCATCTGGACAAAATCCAAGCTTCGTATTAGTTATGATTGAAAATAAATTTAAAGAGGTTTCGATTGAAAAATATTTCATTTTGTTTTAATACCGCGTAATACAGACAGGGAGCTCAATACATACGCGCGATAAAAGACATGTGGACGAAATACATTTGAAGGACAGTCGGGCAAGTACCTTCNAAATTCGGCGTGATTAGTTTTTCTTCTTTAATCGATATTAATGCAGACAGCACCAGCACACAGTGGAGGAAAATATATGTACTGTACGCATATCGGCAAGCGCTACCTCCACGAACGCAATTGTTGACGAATGCCACCTTTCGGTGTCCCTTGTAACTATCTGAGGCCGTTGAGTTACAGCAGCCCAGAGCAAATGCACCTGTAAAAACCGCAAGGACATTGTTAAAAATTTCCGTATGTTTATGGAAATGTTTTACAGAAATGTACAGTAAATATACGGAAGCGCAATCCGTGTTGACCAAAAAACGGAGTTATGTCCGTAAATACAAAAAAAATACCAGAAAGTGTCCGTATTTTCTTAAGCTTCGGGTTTCGGAGAAGAACAATGTCGAGTCGGGCCGAGTCCACACGAAGCTTTCTTCGCCACTGTAACCAGAAAATTATATTTTCTGCGTCAGTTAAGGTTATCCGAGCCACTAAGACCTATTCTTTCAAACATCAAAAAGTAGCATCAGTCGTATGTAACATTTAGCAACACTTAAAATACACCCACTTCAATATAAACCGAAAAAGTTGCTTATGATTGTCTACTAGAAATAGAAAAGGTCTACCATATATGTAATATGACAGTTGTGGGTGAGTGATTTGAGTGGTAGACTTGTAATTTTTGACTGTGGTTCAAATCTTGCTCAATTATTAAAATATTTTAACTTTCTTAAATATATTTTTTATACACAGTAGAACATCTACATAACGAAAATTAGAGAATTTTTCATTATCTCTTTTTATCATAATCTGGGAGTACAGAAAACTGTCTACGAAATTAACGGAGAGTTACCGCGGAATTTACGTAAAGTCGTTTTTTAAAATCAGTGTGTTCGTAATTTTACGAAGAGTTTACGGATACTTCTGGATAAATTGTTAACAGCACTTTTCCGTAAAATGAAGGAAATTGTTTTTAACAGGGTGTTCAGTTATAGACGATGGGTTTATTAATATTCACTTCATTTTCGAATAAGCCTGCGGGGCCATGGTGGTGTAGTGGTTAGACTACTCGCCTCCAACATAGGCGAACCGGGTTCGATTCCCGGCGGGACGCTGGTCGGCGGGTTTTCTCTGGGATCTCCCGTTTCCCCCGCCCTTGCATTCCGGCGCTGCTCCATAGACGCCTTGCTTCACCCTCATCGGCTCTCAAGACCCCGATGTTATGATTAGAAGCATAAACACCTCACACAAATGAGCAACCCCTCATATAACTTTCTTTCACTTTTAATGTAGGCTGATCATCGGATAGATACAAAATTAATCAGCTGCTTCCGTGAAGAACTAAAATAAGGTCGGCCAGTGTCCATGTTAGATGTTGATGACCCTGACCATCAACCTTAACCTTGGATGAACTTGAAACCAGACATTTCTAATGAATTCCAAAAAAATTGAAAAATTCGAAATCGTGGAGAAAATTACATAGATGACTCCGACCACCATGTTGGATGCCAGTGACCATTACACAAAATTACCTTGAAAAAAAATACTAGAAAAATTGTAAAAGAATTTAATAAATTTATAAAAGTCGGCTAGCACATTACGTTACTGACTACGAACTCCGTGTTTGATATCGGTTACCTTGACCTTTGACCTTGACATTAACCTCGTGCCTAAGACCTGGAATAACCTTGAATCCAAAAAATAGCAAAATTGTTTTAAATATTCCCAAAAAAAAAATGTTTAAACAGCTAATATTTATTTAAAACATAAAATAATTTTTAAAAATTTATTTTAAAATTGTATTTAAAAATTTTAAATGTTGAATATTTTTCCTTAGAGGGGATGTGGGACTGGAGCCGACCAGCCAGCATGTTATGACATCACCCAACCACCATATTTAATTCAAGTGATCTTTACCTTTACCTTTGACCTTGACCTTATGTCCATAAACGTCAATGACCTAAAACCCTAAAAATTTAAACAGAATAAAAAATTATTAAAAATTATAAAAAAACATTTTCACAAACTTTTAAAAACTTACATTTCCGGAGGTTTCCTCGGCACCATGTCCATAAGACGACTGACACTCGCCAATGATTCTCATTAGTTCATTACTTGTGTTCGCTTCGCCACCCAACAGTTTTTTTTTTTTTNCTAACACTCGTTTGATACGCCACCAACGTTTCTCATTGTATTAACATTCCCCTCCCCTACCCTCACATCCTTGCTCATTCTGTAGAATGCACTCCACCCACCATATAATTTTTTTCGTTTGTAATATTTTTTTTTACTCTTTTTCATTATGTCGGTGATGCTAGTGTAATAATTATCGATTTCACCGACAGAGGAGCTGTCGATTTAGCCACAATGTTGGTTGCTGTCGACCTTGACCTTGAATCCAATTTCATAGAACTCGAAAAATCGAGAAAATTCACTGTATATACAATTGACCATTGTCACAACAAGGATCCATACCGACTAACCATACTAACCAACGACTAACTCCTCCCAAGACTGGTTCCTGGCGAGATTGACTGAGCATAAAAATAGCTCCTGTCGAGACCAGTTCCTGTAAAACTGACTTGAACAACAGACATGGCTCGGTGGTGGATATCGAGATAAGAACTTCCGGACCAACTGATAAGAACTTCCGGCACTAGCCAACATCCGGTGCAGGTTGATGCACGCTATATTGAATCAATTTTCCAAGGCCACACCTGTTTTCGTGAATGGTGCAGGGAAATGAGAGGGTTTTGTGAAATTATTGGAATACAAATATTTTAATGCATGTTATCATTTATTATGCAACGTAAACATACTGTACATGACCAAACATTCTTAAATCACCATTAGTACCAACTAACTTTCTGAAAATCCAAATAGCATCTCCAAGTTCAAATCGCAACTTACGACGAGAATACAATACAGGGTTAGATGCAATACTAATAACAGAATTAGATGTAGCAACGAGTTCATTGATGGCGAAAGTCTTCCAACATATTATATCTCTTGAATCTAGTTGACTCAAAAAGTTGACACCTGATACAGTGCTGTTGTGTGGATGTCTGTAAAAGCATACTTCGAGTATGCCAGACCCATTGTGTGCAGTCATTCCTTGTAAAGCAAATCTGTACATGAAGCTTGAAAGTACAAAACTCTCTTCAGCTGTAGTCACTTGCTTCACAAAATGTTGATCATCTTTCATAATGTCACAATCGAATGATCCAATGTTCCGAACAACAGGTCTTGCGATGTGTCGTCGCCTTCATGGCTCGATATCTACCTTCTACACGGCAGCCAATACTACAAATATATTTTCACCTTATCCTGCACTGAAGTGTACGTGTAGGCAAAAAGTGATTGTGTGTACCAAAATTTGTAATTTTGCATACCATATTTTGACTAAAATTAAAGTACTTAGTCATATACGAAACTAATAAATGTTCACTGAGATTAAGAGTTAGGTAGTCAAAAGAAAAACGTTTCAAGAGTATTTTCAATTTATGAAAAAATATATATATATAAGTAAGATATGAAAGTAAATTTGTGTCAGCTGTGATATTACAAAATTATTCTTTATTTTTCAACATAATTGCCATTTTCTCTCGTCTTGCGTCATGGCTAAAAAATCGGACGATTGTAAGTGATTGAAATTTTCACAAATTCAAATAACGTCAATATGTCTTTTATTTATAAAAGCGTAGCTCCACTTATTCAGGTATTTTTGTCGTTCATTGTCGAATTCACTGACATAATTTACAGATTTATATGTATCTCATAGGCTCCCATTTACCTCGCATCTGGACAAAATCCAAGCTTCGTATTAGTTATGATTGAAAATAAATTTAAAGAGGTTTCGATTGAAAAATATTTCATTTTGTTTTAATACCGCGTAATACAGACAGGGAGCTCAATACATACGCGCGATAAAAGACATGTGGACGAAATACATTTGAAGGACAGTCGGGCAAGTACCTTCGCACTTGTTCCTATCATGTTTTTCACGATTCAGTAAGGACCGGGTACCTCTAAAACTTCTGTGATATACGCCCACTAAAAATGATAAGAAATTTTGCATGACGAATTAATTACTTTATACTGTAACACCGTTTTTTCTTTAGTTACGGTCAGATGGGTAATTGGCATAGTTCAGTTTCACTTCAAATATTTCAGTAGCTTTTTGTGTGCAAAGTGTATAAAACCGTTTCAGAACTCTCGTTAGCAAAAAGTCACTATTTTAATGCCCAACTATCCTACCAAATTCTATACAGTATATGTTATGTCATTACTCTCAGGGAAAAGTTTATATTGGATAATCACGCGTCAAAATTTCAGCTGTACTGTTTTTTGAACTCAAATAAACGAAATTTTTTTTAACTCTATTTAAAACCTGCCGATCAGAAGTAATTTTCAAACATTCTGGAAGACACACATAAATTAGAAGTATTCAGAACTTTAAATAATTTTTTTTATTTCAAAAATTTCAAAGATTTACTTGTGAGCACGTAGATATCTAGACACATCTCGTTTGTAAATGAATTTGTGTTTGTGTGTGTGTGTGTATATATATATATATATATATCCAGTTTTAGTCATTCGTTTATTGAAAGTGAGTAAATTTTTTATAATTTATTATATTAAAAAATAGTTAAATTAATATTTTTAAAAATGATCAAGCAAACATTTTGTAATACAAATTTTTGCTAGTGGGAAATAACATGCAACGTGGCATCTCCAAAAAAATTGTCAAATACCTAATGAACACTTTTTTTNATTTTTGCTAGTGGGAAATAACATGCAACGTGGCATCTCCAAAAAAATTGTCAAATACCTAATGAACACTTTTTTTGGCCAGCATCTTTAAATATTTTTGAAGGTAATAACAGCAAGTGTTAAGAAACAGTGACTTATTAGCGTATTATTCATATAGCCTTACGAAGTGACAGGGAGCATTGAGAGAAAGGTTTGTCACAAACTAAAAAAACACTTGTTTTGAATGTGACCAAACATATATTTAGCTGCCCGACCAAATATTTCGTTGAGTAAACAAAACTTGAAAAGCAACAAATACAATTTTGTTCATTTAACAAAATACACTTTTGTATAAACTAAACCTCTGTTTTGAGCTAAGGAAATTAGACTGTCAACAAAATATGTAGTTGAAATAACTCTGTCTGTATGTGTGTGTATATATATATATATAACATTGTAGAATGTATGACATTGTAGCAGTGTTTATTAATGTATAATTTTAATTATGGTAAAAAAATTCCAATAACACAAGTTTAACAGGAAACTAAAAAGTAAACCTGTAAAACTTCAAATCTTTATTTAGGCTACTTATATCGTCCTGTATTTCAAATGTATGTATTTGAAAACATTTCGTCAATAGTTACTAAAACTGACGTTCCTAGGATGTAAAGTTCGGGCGCAAACGGCACGGGTTCGAAATTCGGTCGCGCTTTCACTCTTATAGTCTATTCACGGTATCTTCACACTTTTCAAATCAAACCTCGAGTCAAACTTCCCACGTATTGACGCGTTTGCTTGTTTTCTTAATATGCCGTGTATCGCAAGCGGTATATACTCCTGTTAACATGAAAGTGCCTTATTTTTGGTTAAATTTAACTTTTACTTATATTTAACAAAAATTATGATATTTTATTTCTAACCAATGGGAATAAATGCAGAGAGAAAATAGGTGTGTTGGCAATGCCTAGTAAGAAAATAGATCTTACGCAAAACTTTATTACACAGAGTGCGCACGAATGTGGTGCGTTGGCCATCTGGTGTAATTTTCTAAGCTTTGTGTGCGGCGGAGGAATATCCTGCAAGTAGTACTTTAGCAGGTCTCCAGAACAGTTGGAAGTAATCGTTATTAGATTATGTTTTTAATAACCAGAATAGTTCAATGTACGTGGGGCTATACAAATATTTAGTTGCACCAAACAAACATTACTGATTAGAGCAGTCAAATAAGAATAATAAAGCAATTTGGTTGCACCGAACAAACTTTGTTTGCTCTTGTGTTTCAGGTTGCGCTCTCTCTTGCGACAACTGCAGAGGGGGGAGATATCCGCTGAACTGCTTCAGAAGAACCTTCACTATGCCGCCAGGGTTCTGGAAGCCGTCTTCATCGACGAAACTAAGTGAGTTCCCATCTGCACTCAGTCACTGTGTTCCAGTGTATAGTGTCGCTGTTCGGCTTGACTAGAAGAACAGTACGCCACACGTTGCCGTAATAAACCACCTCTTACGCTGCATGTGTGCATAATTAATTACCACAGAGGTTTTGAATTTATAACTTTACAAACAGAAAATTACGTTATCGCATGAATGATAACTTTACTTTAAAACGATTAAAACGCGCAGGTGACTTTAAATTTACGTCAAGTAAATAAGTAGTATGTTCTCCCTTCAAATAAAACTAAGATATTACGATCCCCTGAAAAAAATTGTTGAACTACTTCAGAAATAATAATATGCCAAAGTTTGCAGCATCAAGCAAGTCTTCCGTGTGTAACAGCATAAAGAGTAAAAAATTTCAACCAACTTATGAATTACCATCCGTTTATAATCCTTTGGTTGTTTTGTGCAAGTAGAAAAATGTAATATTCAAGCTTAGTTTAAATATTCTTTTCCCGTCTTAACGAAATGCTTATAATAGTTTTGTTGTAATATGCGTTTTCAGATATTTACTGGGCTGCGGGAAAGAAATTCTTAGTAAAATTCTAGAGTTGCCATTGCATGAAAAGAATGATGTCTTCTGATTATAGTCTTAAATAATCTAGGCCAAAAAAATAATCTCGTCTGGAATAATCGTGCAAAGTATTCTCATCCGAGCACAAAAAAAACACGATGTATGCCTTAATTCACGTGTTATGCAATGGCGCATTTTAGGATGAACCTTGTTTCACTTTGTCAAAGCTTGAGAACTTTGAACATTAATTTTCCACATCTTACAAATATTACGTAATATGACATAACGTTGATAGATTAATTCGTCTTTGCTACGCGGCCCATGCACTATTTCCTGCCTTTAAAACGGGCGTCCAATTTTCTTCGTTTCTTGTCACGATTCATATAATAAATCACGATCTTTAATGTAATCTTGAACGTAACAGAATGAAACTTTCGCCGTATTATGAAGACCTTTGGAGTCTGGTAAGCGTCTGAGAGATTGTAGAATAATTATGCCTCCTCCATACAAAGTTCCTTAAAAAATATATTTGAACTACAGAATTCTTTGACGCAGCATTGTCAAGTTATCGTTACAGCAAAGATTACTTGAATACAGGAAATTTTGGCTGCTTTAATAAAAAAACACTATTTCATACTAATAAAAGAATTGGAAGTCTTGCTGACTTCTGTAATACGGAGTTTATAAAGATCAAATACCGGTTCTTCCATTCAAGCTGAGGTATGTGAGTTTGTAATGTGTTCGCACTAACACGTACGGTTTTGTGCTCTGTAATAATTTTTTTTTTTTTTGCAGAGTAAAGATATTTTATCTTTTAGTATAATACATTATACACAATTTGAGTCCTTCATGTGATAAACACACATATACCTATGTAAGGTTTATTTTGGCTGTGTAAACATACCAAACATTTTTATACGTATTCTTGCATATTCTTGTTCGCAAACATAGCTGGGCCAATTATTACAGAAATGTATTTTGAATGCAAAACACGCTTATGAAAACATATTTCATTCCAAATAATCAAAATAGCGTTACAAATTAAATAATGTAAAAGTTGTAAAATGGTATTACAAGTAAATTTCAAAATATGTTATACAAGCCTAAATATTTGCCTATGAACGCTTACGAAAACGAAGTATGTAGAGTAATTAAAGAAACACTTGAATTAAAATTGTAAATGGCTTTTCCAGCATTTTTAAGCGAAAAAGAAGTGAAGGCCGTAGGCATAATATTTTGTTAAAATTTACCAAATCCATTGTTATATATTTTAAATAAAATGGGAATTAATTTTCGAAAATCTTTTTTATCATATCGAGAATATCGCAGTATGTATTTGCAACATTGAAAATAATGAAAAAATTATATAAAAAAAGTAATGCGCCGAATTTTATTAATTAAAATTAAGTAATCTTAATAAAAAGCATTAGGTATATAAAGTAAGATGTTAAAATGTAAAGAATTTAAATTAGCCGTTTCTAATAACTTCATTAATCATTTGTGCAGATTTAGTGCCAAGATCAATTTACATTAATAAAACATTATTGTGAATTTGCTGTTTCCATTATAAAATGTTCAAAAAATATTATTTAAGTGTAATCTTGCAGAAATACTCGGGGTTTCTTTATTAACACACTAAATGTAATTCTAGCGGCTCCGTTAAGAAAAAGCTAGCGTTGAAATACACGGAAATGATTTTTATCAACGTGTATTGCGTAAATATTCAACATACTTACGCTTCTGATGTGGCTGTGTCACTCTCTAGCTCTATAATAAAANATCTCTATTTCTTTGCTTAATTGCTTGGATTTAATCAAATTAAAGACAAAATTCTCTTTACGTCATTATATAACATTAAATAGACTGCTTGATAAACTATTGCACTTTCTCGCCTTGATTATTGAACAAAATCGCCTTTACTTTTACTTAGACTGAACATTTTCTCTCCAGTACAGGTGGCGGGTGAATATAATTTTTTCAATCGTTCCAAATTAATTCAAATAATATATCACACGAACAATAACAAGTTAATAATTAACTATTTTTAGCAGTGTTCTCAAAACACGTTTACTTTCTTTCCATTCTTTACCATTCAATTCATAAATCCTAATTTTTAAAATGAATTTACCAAAGAAGATAGAAATTAGGTTAAGAACAAGTAAGAGGATTGCTGTTCATAGCACGGGTTTTCAGTTTATAAGCATAAACCATGATCATGCTCTAAAAATATACTGCATCATCCTAACACACGTCTTTAGTATATATGCTTTGAATTTTCAGTCTAGTTGTATTCATAAGAATTATTTCAATAACAAAGTGCGAAGTACTATCACGCAGATTTAAACGAAAAACGTAACCAAAATTACATTTCAAATACATTTAAATGTAAGAGTGCCCTGCTCTGTCTGCGAACCAGTTTATTTTAACAACTACCTGATAATGTGTTCTTAAAAGGTACGATATCTCTTGAATCATCTATGACATCTTGTAAGATACACTAAATACTTCGTATCACTGTGATACACTTGCAAATTCAAAATGTTAATGGTACTAGTGGTAAATATGTGTAACTGTGTTTTCTAATGTTTGATTCTTTTCTAAGTACCTGCTAAGTTCAATGTTTGTGGCCTTTGGTAAGTTCACTTTAACTTTATAATATGTTAATAGCATTATGCATATTTTGTATTTAAATGTTGTTTTATATATCTGCGTCATTACTTATGTTTTTATCCATTCGGGAAGGAAGATTCTGAGATAGTTTGTAAGATTTGATATTAAAGCATTAATACACGATGTATCTTTGTAATTTTAAAATCAATAACGTAATTATTTAGTTCGTAATATTTTAATCACAGAAAGAGTTTTCCATATAGTTATGCTGCAGTAGTGATAGACGACACGCAAACTAATAGAGAACCAGTAGTACACTGCGATACGTACCTAGATATAGTTTAAGCATCTTGATGTTTATTTATAGGTTAACATTCAGTAATTGGGTAATCGTTTGCTTCAATGATGAGATGCAGGAAATATTCTCCCTGGAAAATTCCCCTGCTCTTGTGAGACACGTGTGTGTAATACAGCATCAAGATAGCGGTGCTTACAGGTCTATCAGATTTTATGCTTGTGGTTTGTAGATTTACTACATGACGAACTGTTATTTCAAGTTCACGACTATGTTGTCCAGTAAAGTATCGCCCCATCGGACAGGTTACAGCGAAGCGGCAATATTTTACTTTGACGCTTATTTCTGACCCATGTTGATTTACGACGGTTATTTCTCATCTTGGAAGCCAATCTGCAGTGCTGCAAATCTTCTGTGCCTGCNTGACCCATGTTGATTTACGACGGTTATTTCTCATCTTGGAAGCCAATCTGCAGTGCTGCAAATCTTCTGTGCCTGCATCGCGAGGAAGCCTATGTATGCCACACTACCTGAAGTTATTGCCTGCAGATTTTATGAGTCATCTGGTAACGCCACGAAATTGGAAACTATCTTTTGCTGTTGTTACACTGTGATTTATTCTAAAGCACAGATTCAACTTTTGAAAAATGTCAAATGTTTAATTTTATAGACTTATCACGGGTATTTTTTTGTAAGAATTCATGTAGAAAAGTTTGTATGCGATAAGATATTCACACACATTTCACTTCATAATATTTGGTATAGATTAAGTTCCGTTCTAATAGACGAAGTAGTGTGTTGGATGTCTTGTCGTAACTATCAAAAATTATATTTTACACGGCAAAGTCTTTCCACGCTAAATTGTGTTTTTT
>NQII01004986.1:131611-176747 GCA_002778355.1 Clitarchus hookeri | reverse complement strand
AAAAAAAAAAAAAAAAAAAAAAAAAAAAATCGGGAGTGTTTGGGGTAGGGAAGGGGGTAAAGGAGGGGTTGCACGCAGGCTTCGCTTCGCTCAGCACGGACTTGTTTTGACGACGGCGCCGCGGTCCACAGGCAGCGCGTGCAGTCGGCCGGGGAACGTCATTAACGAACGCAATTAGTGGCCACATGGCCCCGCGCAGCACCACACGGCACCGGGACACCCGCCTTGAGTGGACTCGCTGTGCCCTCGCCCGCACTCCGCGTCTCACGACAAATATTTCTACTCAGCGCTCTCGGCGGGGGGAGGCTCACACAGATCATTCATTATTTCATTGCCGCGTTTTATTAAGGCTCGTCTTCACACTTTTGCAGAAATTCTTCGTTTTCGCGTCGTAATTTCGAATTCATAGTAATTACTGACAATGTACGGTTATAGAAAATTTTCGAATTTATGAGTTGTTTGATAATTTTGTGCGTAATGTTAATATTGTATTATCTGCTTGTTGCAAAAAGTAGAGATATTAATAAAAAATAAGTTCTCTACTTTTTACAGCAAGCAGATAACATACACTTAAAATTACGCACAAAATTATTAAACAACTCGTAAAATGTAAATTTTCTATAATCGTACATAGTCATTATTACTATGAATCCGAAATTATGACCCGAAAACGAAAAATTTCTGCAAAATGGGTGAAGCCGAGCTTTAACCCGCTCAGTCTGTGTGTCCATGATCGGGGGCATGCTGCACACGAAGGTTATTTATGGTCGGTACTGTATACTCAACAATTAATAAAAGGTCGGTGTTTTCAGCATCGTCCTTCCGTGATTTGTCGAAGTTTCTGCATCTTGTATTTGTGAGTAGTTAATGCTGACATCAGTGAACGCGCAGTACGTTGTTCACTGCTTGCGGGAAGCACGCTCCACGTACGTACAGAACCCATCACAATTGTACGATTGCAACACTTGCGCTCGTAAATTAATTCTGGACCAAAAAGTTTAACCCGTTCGGTCACACATTAACATCTACGCTCAAGTGTTGCAATCACGTATATTTTTTTTGGTATGCGTTGTACTTGTGTTCAGAACTTGTCTTGCTTTGCAACCAGTGAACAACGTGCTCGATGATATTGGCTCTAAACATTCGTGTCAAAGAGGAGTAGAAAATTCCACAAATCAGACCAGCCACAATGAAGACTTGACACTGATTCTTTGCTGTGTGCAGTACCGGTCAGAAATATTATTTATGTGCAACGTGTTCACGGTCGTAGACAGGGTGACTGTACGGGTTAAGGTAGAAGTATAGTGGGTTCCTGTGGAACACTGCATCCAACACTGCGAAATGCAGAACTCATAGAAAAGTACTACACGTATTACTAAAATGTCAGAAAAGTACGATTTATGTTACACACGAAGGAACACTCATTATTTTGTAACACTGTAAAATACTTTGCTGGAAGTGACTTAAGAAAAGCTTATTTTTAATTACAGTGTCAGTGTATTTCCATTCTAAATGCTTCAGATAGCACAGTCCCTGTATCAAGCCAGACTGTCGTAATAATTACTCTGTGTAACAAAACATAGTAATATTGTTTAGAAATATTTGAATAATTAATTGTATGTATAGCCGTTTTAGTCACTAAAGTTGTCGTCTTGAATACTGAAACTCAATTCTTAAATATATCCTTTAACATTACTGCCAATATTTCCTTTGTAAAACTATAGTAATTTATTATGGTTGCCCTACTGTAAGGTTGTTTTTTTTTTTGCAGAATGTGTTTACTGACGCATGTAAAATGGAAATATGTAAAAAATTTGATTAAAAATATACTCTTATTAATTGGGGTTTTAAAACACATTTAAATAAGTAGATTATAGAAACATTTTACTGTCGTACAAAGTATATACATTGTTCATTCATACGCAACATGAATCGCACTTTTGTGACAATTTTTAATATAGTCTAGTCGCGGTTTCTTCACACTTTTTCAATCAAGCCTTTGAAAATTTACCTCAAATTTCATTTGTTTAGTTGTTCCTTAAATATGTTGTTTATTACAAGTGTTTTATACTTCTGTTAACATAATCGTATCTTATTTTTGGTTATATTGAACATTTACTTATATTTTACATAAACATTATTATGTTTCCTTTATAATTAATACGAACAAAAAACGGAGAAAATAGGTGTGTTGGTAATGCCTAGTATGAAGCAGCTATTATGTAAAATATTATTAAAGTGAGTTTGCACCAATGCGGTGCGTTATCACTTTGGTGTGTTTTTCTAAACTTGCTTAAGCTTTGTTTGCATGAAGCTTAGTAATATCCTGAAAGTAGAATTTTACCAGCGCTCATAAACTAAAGATGTGGTAAACCGATTATTCGTTTTCCGCGCATGTACCCAACATTCACCTACCCGAAAGGAACACAACTGTCAAAGTCACATGGTTAACAGTGTTTGCTTATATCTTAATTTTTAAATGACAAGCACTTTTATGTGAATACCAGCTGTGCCCGCGGCTCCGCTCGCGTGGACTACAGAATCATTGTTTAGGTTGAAGTTCAATTTTACTGAGTGTTAATCTTCTATACTTTACACATGTTATAAAACTCAACGTCTCGGTGCATTAAATGGTAAAAACACTTATTAGTATTTCTCTGTTATAGATAGATATATGCTACCGCGGAGTTTTTTTAGGTCNAAACACTTATTAGTATTTCTCTGTTATAGATAGATATATGCTACCGCGGAGTTTTTTTAGGTCTTTTTATTCTACAGAATTCTTTACTACGTGATATTGTTCCATCTTTAACGATTTAGACAGCGTATTGCAAGAGAGTGCGCTGGCGGCAAATTTTTTGAGATATTTTCTTGCTATATAAAGTAGCAAGTATCACCTTTCCCTCCAACTATTTCTGTGCAAGAAATTACGTCGATCTGTTGCTCGGTTGCATTATTATTCCGTNCGTGATATTGTTCCATCTTTAACGATTTAGACAGCGTATTGCAAGAGAGTGCGCTGGCGGCAAATTTTTTGAGATATTTTCTTGCTATATAAAGTAGCCAGTATCACCTTTCCCTCCAACTATTTCTGTGCAAGAAATTACGTCGATCTGTTGCTCGGTTGCATTATTATTCCGTTTGTGTACTTATTCATTTTCCAATAAGAATTTCCCCGAGGTAATGAGATATTTTCTCGAGATAAAAAGTAGCCTATGTAACTTCCCGACCCTCCAACTATTTCTGTGCAAAAAATCACGTCTATCCGTTGCTCCGTTGCGACGTCGTCCCACACTAACAACTTACATTGACGCAGCATTGTACCCCAAGCGCTATTTTTACAAAAAAAAAAATTCCCGTGGGAATGAGATTTTTTTAGTATAAAAAGTAGCCCGTGTCACTTCCCGGTCCTCCAACTATCTTTGTACAAAAAATTACGTCGATCCGTTGCTCCGTTGTGACGTGAAAGAAGGACAAACAAACAAACAAACAAAAAACACACTTTTGCATTTATGATATTAGTTAGGATAAAACATTTGCTAATTTAAATTTAATCAAACTGCATTACAAATTGGTTAGATTAAATATATATACATCTCAAAGCACTTGTTTACTAAACAGTGCTCTAACCTCAAATCCAATCCACGCCATTTTTGCTGTTGGCAGACAAGCACTTCAATGTTGGGACACGGATATTGGTTGTGCGCAGCCAGCGAGGTCGCTCTACCTTATCTTTAGTCTATGGCGGGGCTTCAGAAAAGTTGGAAGTAACCGTGAATGGACTAAAGTATGTGTAATACCTTATAGTGACTTCTGCATTTGTACACTAGGGTGTAGTGCTCCATTGGAAGCCACTCTCCTACCTTATGGTACTGGTCACCAGAAATGTAATTATTTTATATTTGTACGAAATACCATTTAGTTTATAGATATTGCGTGTAAGTAGGCGTACTTTTTCCTCGCAAAAGTTCTTTTTAGATCGCATAGAATGTTTTCTTTATGACGTGTCAAATCACAATTCCAGTGTTTTTGGCATGTAAAAATAAAATAAAATTAAAATATTTACAGAAAATTTGACAAGGGCAACTGGAAGGTAATTAATTAATTCATTTTAAGGTATGCGTAGCAAAATTTCTTGCAAAAAAAACTTTTAGTAGGTACTACAAATTAAAAATATGTAAAAATCTCCTTATTTTCAGAAAAATTTAAAAATTGCGAAAAAGTGTCATAGCGAGATTTTGATGTCTTGCAAAACTTATGGTATCTTATTTCGATGTGAATTATCTCGTTTCGGTAAGTTAATTTTCATTATTTGTACATTCCAAAAGCACAAAAATTGTGATTTTAACATACCAGTATACAAAAAATATGCGGCGCTTTTTAGGCATCATATTTTTGTATACTGTATGTTTATGCATGGATTAGTATCTGTAATCAATGCCTAAAAGTCGAACAATATTTTACAAAAATATAAATTAAAGAATTTTTGTGATCAGTTCCCTTGAATGACTAACTTCCTCAATCCTCAGCACCAGAGCGACCCATTTATTTACCTGTTCGTGTTTTCTATCTGTTCAATTCGTTAAAGAGAGAAAAAAAAGTGCCTGTCGATGCCGGTTTCTGCAAAGAATCTGCCTTGCTCACTCTTTTTTTTTTTTGTTCATGACATTCTGGTTGCACTTTTAGCACTTTTAGCTCCCCTACACTTTAAATTCGAATCAGTGGAAAACCACTGATTCGCAGTGAAATCCAACTACTCGAATCAGTGAAAATGACTCCACTGATTCTTTCAGTGAAAAATTTTCACTGATTGAATTTGTGACGTGAAACAATTTCACTGATTGAATAAGTGACGGCCAACTGCAGCGGGGAACTAAGTATTGTTTTTATTGAATTTAGCTAAATAATTTCGAGAAACATATATATTTACTATAACTTACTACTTATATTGTGCAATTTAAACGATTTTCCACAGGTGACTGAGTTCGAACTCTCACACCCTATCAATTTCTCTTTTAGACCGTTACTTCACCACCTGAGCTACCAAGTCATGTTAATTATTAAGAGGAAAATATAAATACTATTAAGCTCTTATCAAAAGTGTGTAATTTAAATTGTATGCCCATACTTTTCGTTTTAGGTTTAATTGGTACCGTTAGGATTGTTAAAACGAATAGTACACGTGAGTGCACTCTCTTCGTAACTTTATATGCTTTTGAAACCTTCAAATAGAGCGCTGTGATGATTACATGAAAACGAAATGAAAGACGTAAAAACAGAATGAAAGACTGAATGTTCATGTTACCTCATAAAATGGTGTTTTGAAAGACGAATCACATTTTAGAAAGTATTTTGTATCGTTTTTATTAGTTTATGCGTTGTTATTTCACTTGATACGCGCTGTTTAACGGCCATTTTTACACGCTGTTTAACTAACCCATCAGTCAAAAAACAAATCACTGAATCAATAAGTGAAGGAAAACTGGAATTTTTTCATTGATTCATCAGTTCAATTCACTGAAGTGACTGTTGAATCAGCCAGATACTGTTAACTGATTGAAACAGTGAAATTCTCACTGATTCAGATTTAGAGTGTAATTTGCGGGTGCGCAAAAATAAATTTAAAAAAAGGTGATTACAAATTACGAGGTAAGAGAAGAAATTCGCCGTACTTCTGTTGAGCCGCACAACATTGTTTGGCCCCGATATGAGACTAGCAGGAGTGCGCACAGTGAAAGAATGTGGCGTCGGTGTCAGGAATAAAGTTAATTGGCAGAAGGCAAGTTGGGCTGCAGTCGCTTGGAAGACCTCGTAAAAAAAAAAAAAAAGGGAGTTTGCACTGACGCCGAATAGCCTTGATAGCTTCATTACAATTCTCAGAAGTGTCAATGCCATTGAAAATAAGTGCATGTTTTGTTGAGGAAGTTTTCGGTCAGTTTTAAAAGTCAAGAGGCCAGTGCACGGGAAACACTGTTTAGCTCGACGTGAATTAATAGGAGGTTAAAATATTGTTAAACTAGCTGTGCCCGTGGCTTCACTCGCGTGGACTATAGAATTATTGTTTAGGTTTATTTTTTAAATAGTGTTATTCTTCTGTACTCTATACATATTATGAAACTCAACGTCTCGGTGAATTAAATGGTAAAAACACTTATTAGTATTTCTCAGAGAAATACTAGTAAGTGTTTTTACCATTTATATATATTTTTTACCATATATATATGCTATCGCGGAGTGTTTTTAGGTCTTTTTATTCTACACAATTCTTTACTACATGATATTGTTCCATATTTAACGGTTTATACAGCGTATTGCAAGAGAGCCCGCTGGTGGCAAACTTTTTTCCGACTTGATTCACTATTATCGTTTGTAAATTTTATAAGATATTTTCTCGAGATAAAAAGTAGCCTATAATGCCAATTCCCGGCGCTCCAACTATCTCTGTACAAAAATCACGTCGATCCGTTGCGACGTGAAAGGACAAACAAACAAACACACTTTCGCATTTATAATATTAGTTAGGATGTCATTGTCCATTTTGGTTTTTTTTTTTTCCACCCAGAACATAATTTTAACCCTCTCAGTCACAGATAAACAACATTTTAGGTGTTGCAGCCAGAAAATGTTTTGTTCGGAACTGTACGACAATCAATAGAACGCTGTAATACATTGCGACCAACAGAAAAGTGTTTGTGCTTATTATTGACAGCAGATTTTTATGATACTACGGAGTATAGTCTCAACAACGACTGATGTCTCCGGGAACTGACCTCATTGGAAGCTGTTTTCTGATGTATATATTTTTGATCATTAAATGCATTTCGTGCGCAACATCCCATATACAGGATATATCATGGACAATGTTACAGACTTCCATGGATGATGGGGAAGGGCATCAGCATCCATTTGAAATAGAGAACCCCTGTCCGGAAACGTCTCCTTCGAACTTTACACCCAAAATAATGTTGGGATGCCTGTTACAGTGAAATACGACAACGATCGAGGCATTGTGGAAGAATATACTACGTTTAATGCCACAAGGTAAAGTACGAAGTTTACCTTGAGGCCTGCAAACCATGATAAATATCCTTGCCCGAGCCGGAAATCAAACGCCTGGAGGGTGGCAGTTAAGCATGCTAACGCCGATGCCATGAGTCGGCCCACATGTCCTGTTGGCGTTGTACAGCACAAGGGGTGGAGAACGTACTTCCACTAATGCGCGGTAGATGGCATGCGGTGTGCTGACCGGATGCGACATAGCTTCGTGCGACGTTGTCATGCTTGCATCGAAGCTGGTGGACTTACCTTTGAACACGTGTTGTGAACTATGGTCTTCATAACTTGCTGGTAGTGCACGTAGTACATTAGTACTTTAAATTAGTTCACAAAGTCCTGTAAGTCCTATTCCACTGTTTTGTTTGTAATGTTCGACAGAGGCTTCCCGGTTTCGAATGGATGCTGGTGCCCTTGCCCATCATCCATGGAAGTTTTTATTATCATCCCGGACACGTCTTATGTAGGACACTGACTGAAAGTGGTTAAATTTACCTTGAGATCGAATAGGAAACAACGCTGAATTGAATACTGACTAGGCGAATAAACGCCTAGCGATTCGACTGTGGTTTTAACGGTGGACCGTTTACGAACCTGTTTTGTCAAAGGTAGCGTAGCTTTTTTTTGTAGTTTTATTAACACAATGTATTAAAAAAAAGACATATATGTCAGGATGAGTGTAAAATTATTTAATTCCCTGTCGCGATTGCCGGGAAAAATTTCCAGCAATTGGAACAAATTAAGCAATACATTAGCGGCTAACGACTGTTTGCAACCGACTAGGCGGTTCCTAAGGTGTACCCATTCGCTGATTAGCTGCCCGACACTCTGAAACAGGCCTTTGTGTCTGATTGGCTACTGCGTGCTGCGAAAGATTCGCTATTGGCTGGCCTGCCGGTTGGCAAGTGAGTTACGAGACGCTGGCCTACGGCATTACGACATATCGCTGACCCGTGACGCTGCTTTTTCACTTCTGTGTAGTTAAGGAGCCTGCCTAGCTGTCATGTGGGTCTCACTGCAAGCAGTTTAATCTATTCTAATTTGAAGGGAAAAAACCGAGGGAATTCAGTATTTCAATGTAAATCTTTTTTCAGGACAAAAACTTAAGTTGATATTCTGTCGCCAATTCGGAAATTTGCTTATTGAAACATAAATGCAGTAGTTGAAAAGTGTGAAAGTCAGCCAAAATCACTGTAAGTTGCCCTCTGTTTACAATATTTATTCTTCAGTAAAACGGTGTTTTAAACTATAGCGACAATACTGAATAGTTTCTGAAAAGATTGCTGTAATAAAACCCTATAAAGGCTGTTCGAGGTAAAGTGAACACTTTTTAAAAACATGCTTAAAATCTGTTTGTATGCACAGTGTGTATTCTTCTACCATACGTACAATTAACTTTGTCATGGGCCGGATCACTTTATTCATGCGTCGGCCAAGTGGAACTGTGAAATTATTAGCAAAGTAAATATTTCACAAATATGCTAATTCTTACACTTATATGCATTAAAAAACTCAGACAGTAAAACAAATCAATTCAATATTCACATATAAATACACCTAATACTTTTAATTCAACACTAAGATGTGGACCTACTTTCCCTCAGTCGTTGCCAACTTTACCGGGCGTACGCCAATCAGCCTGCCCGTTAAAATATACGCAGGTAGGAGCAGTGAGGTTCTTCAAATTTTGATTTCAAAAGTTCTCACTTTACCGTGAACGCCTTTTAGTCACCGCTTGAAATTCTGAGGAAACAGAACACACGCGAAGATTGTTTGTGTTACTTTCCATCGCCGTCGTAGTTCATTATGGCCGGACGTGACCTTAAAAGTATTGTGTGGTGTGTCGGTGGTCGGCCAGAGTGCGGTCGGGTTGTTTGTTTGTCGACGCGGCAGTCGCCAAAAACACCGTTACGCAGGCGACGTGCGAAAACGGCCGCCTCGCTGGCCGCTCGTGAACGGTGGCCACTTCCCGGGCACAGAAAGGCTCCCGCCTGCCTACCTGGAGCTTTTTTCCGCGTTTGAGACCGAGAATCGCGGGAGCGATAAGGGCGACACTACCACGCGCATCAAGTGCCCCATCGCCGCTATGCGCAAGGCTCTCAACTGGCGTACAGTGTTCTCGTCGCTCTGTGTGTACCAATGGGACTTTCAGCGGTGACCCTATTGTTTTATTGGTGGAAAGTCTGTAGGAAGGTTCAATGCAGGGCCCTTGGGTTCTTTTTTTATGGATCAGACTCGTATATTGTGAGCTACAGTGCTTTGAAAAAGCCGTTTTTAGCCCTTTGGGAGTGCTATGAAATGGTGTTTCTAATGCAGCCTAGATGACGTCGTGAAAGCACTCAATAGCCCTCGTCTGATGTGTGTGTTCTTTTCGTAGATGAGTACATGGGGCGCACGTTTAATAGTTTCGTGGAAAAACGCGTATTTCAAACACTCTGCAACGCAGTTCAGCGCCAGGCAGTCGGGAGACCTAAGAGCCTCCCTAGTAAAACTGTTTAAACGCCAACTAGGGATGCCCTTGAAGAATGCATAGGTGAAATATCAGCTTATACCTGGAACTATAGTCATACAGGTCAGCAAAATGGCGTTACTCGCCAGCAACATGCTGGAACGCCTTTCGCCAATCAGCGCCTAGGAACCTACTGGTCAGTCGCAGCCCAGCCAATGGGGAACCTTTCGCGCCATGTAATAAGTAGCCAGTCAGACGCGAGGCCCGTTCCCAGAGCCTCGCGCGACCAATCAGAGAATGGGTTCGTCCACATAAAAGGAACCGCCACGTCATTGCGTCTCTGTGTTTTTGTCTACTCTGTGCCCGGGCAAGATGCGTTTCCTTCCTCTCCACGTAGCAGAACCCTGTTACTGTGCACGAGGAGATCTTATCATGCACGCTGTCGGTTAATATAAAAATACCAGACGCTCTACGGCGATTCGAACCCAGATCGTTTGCTCCCGAGCGCCACGCCCTAGTAACTTCAGCTAAAGTGACTACTGGTGTGTTAGGAATGTTTTTAAATATATTCATTTCGAATACTGGACAACGTGCGTAAATAAACATTTCAAGTTTTACAGCCTTACTTTTTAGTTTCGTGTTGAACCTGTTTTATTAAAATGTTTGTACCATTATTAAGCATCGATAAATGCACTAACAAGCATTGCTACTATCCTTATTGTCACAAAGATTACAAACAAACTCTCGAGCTGTATTTTCGAATGGTGGCAGTCAGATGAGTAGTCATACAAATATATACAGTTGAGTTAACTAAATATTTTGTTAACAATTCAATTTATTTTTGCCTGACACAGTGGTTTTCTTCATTCAAGCGAATATTTTGTTAGATAAACGAAATTAATTTTGTTGCTTTTCAAGTTTTGTTTACTTAGAAAAATATTTTGTAGGGGACACTAAATTTTTTTATTCCCTATACAAACAAATATTTTGTTGGCGGGAACAAACCTTTATCTTATTTTATATGAATTGTTTTTGATNAGTTGATTTAACTAAATATTTTGTTAACAATTCAATTTATTTTTGCCTGACACCGTGGTTTTGTTCATTCAAGCGAATATTTTGTTAGATAAACGAAATTAATTTTGTTGCTTTTCAAGTTTTGTTTACTGATCACAATATTTTGTAGGGGACACTAAATTATTTTATTCCCTATACAAACAAATATTTTGTTGGCGGGAACAAACCTTTATCTTATTTTATATGAATTGTTTTTGATCCAGTTTGCATTCAAGGAATCCGCCTTGTTCCTTTCAGACACACTTTAATTTACGGTTTCAGGCGCGTGCTGTACTCAAGTCGACACAACAATTGTTTATTTGCCACAACCAATTAGCCTTTGTGTTCGGCTACAGTGATACGAACCAATCATAAACGAAACCAGTAACACAAATAACGTTCATTTGCGTTATGTACACAGTTGTGTATTGTCTGTTCGTAGTATCTTAACACTTTTTTATTCCAAACCTTTGAAAAATCACCCCGTGGATGACGAGTTTGGTTCTTTGCTAAATACGTCATGCATCTCAAGCATTATACTTTTGTAACCTTAAAGCATCTTGTTTTTGGTTCAATTGTACTTTTATTTATATTTTATCTATAAATTATAATATTTAATTTATAATTAATATGAAAATAAACCGAGAGACAATAGGTGTGCTGGTAATGCCTGGTAATAAATAGTTGTCATGCAAAACTTGAGCGCGCACGAATGCGGGGCGTCGTCCCTTTGGCGACGTTTTCTAGACTTGGTTAAGCTTTATTTGCTTGAGGCGGGTGGATAACCTGAAACAAGAATTTTAGCAGAGCTTCAGAATAGTTGGAAGTAACCATGGGTGTTTTTTATACTGGGTCTGAATTGGCTAAATTTCCAAAACGCTGTTCATAATACTATTTTAATATATAGTTATTTAATCTAGGTCTCTCTATTATTTTTATGTGTCATAATCGTCGTTTTGTGTAGTTACTCTCCTTCGAGTTAGTTTACTATTCACTGTATCACGTTCACGTTTCTTGTTCTTTCCATTTGTATATTTATGTTGGCCTGTATTTGTGCTGGCTTAAATTTGACTTACGTTCTGTGTTTTTTATTGTTTGTGTATCATTTCGTTACTGGACAATGCCTTTTACGTAAACGTAATCAGACACAACGATAAAATAGATAAACATTTTTTTAGGTTTTAGTGTTACATCTTTGTACTACAGGACGCTTACATTAAAAGGGCTTGCACATCTATGGCTTACACTGAATTCGAAGTGGAGTCGTATGTCTCGAAACTTATCGGTGCCTTAGCTATCTCGGCCACGTAGGTTGCTATTCTATGAAGTGTTATTGCGCAATGGCAAACAGCAATGAATGAGAATTTATGGTTAGTTTGTACTTGGGCTTACGTGGGGCGTTCGATAAAGGCTGGTAATGGCCGCGGCTATAAAATTCTTTATCTTTATTAGTTGCCCGCATAAGTTATGTACACAAGGAGGAGACTGGGTCAATGGATAACGGCAGGTGACTGCACTACGGCGACAGTGATTGTTTAACACTTTGCTCTTTGTACACATATACTTGGCATTCGAGACAAGCTAGAATTGTGTCTCTTATACCTTCAATTACAGCCACGATATTTATATTGATCTCTGTTGTGACGCCCCGCCGTGTCTGATGGTGTTCGTCTGAATCGCCTCGCACAACCCTCAGTACGAACGGACATCTAGTCAACTTATTTTGATACGATATTTAACAGACATTGACTGCGTACTATTAGTTGATCCATGCTTAACAATTGTTCTGTGTATAAAGAATAAGTATAATAAATAGTGTGATCGGATATGAGCTTGTCTGCTGACTATGATTTTTTTATTGAACTGGCTCTTCAAAAGAATAATGAATTCATGATCCGTCTCAGTTGTTTGATTTTCATTAACGTTGCTTAAAAACTGTTATTTATGTTCAATGTAAGACGTGGACTACGAGAGCTTCTAAGTTATACAATATTTAATTTTGTGACTAATTTTTCCAGAAGCAAATTTCTCAAACAAACTGGATTTCTACAAAATGTTTTAATATTTACTATCTTATCTTATTGGTTCCGGCTTTATTATTCCTACTCATGCATTGTTTTCGAAGAACCCGGAGTAAGTCGTGGACTTTAAAGGTTTTCATGATCAAGTTCATTCATTGGCCTAGAAATGCGAAATCTATAAGGGTTACACTGGAACGCGCTACAAGAGCGCCATCGCCGCTAAGTGCAGGGCTTTGTGTAGGGTTCTCGTAGTGCTGTGTGTACCTATGGGATTTTCAACGGTGACCCTATAATTTGATTGGTGAAAAGTCTGTAGCAAAGTTCAATACATGCTCCTATCGTATTTTGACTCGTGTCCGGCTACTATGTTTTAAGACACGGCAGTCTGAGAAAGCCCTTTATAACTATATTGGAGGGCTCCAAAATAATATTGACAGCATGCGTGGTAATTTTAAAGTACCATTCCTTCTTCGTCTAGGGTATGATGTATTTTCGTAGGTAAACGTACTGGGGGCAAGTTTAATAGTTTCGTCAGAAAACAGGGATTTCAAACACTCTGAAATGCAGTGCCAAGTATGCGGGAGCCTTAAGATCCTGACGAACTAACGAAACAATTACACTCGGCACAGTGTTGTAAGTGTTAGCTGTTGCACTTCATAAAATTCAGAAATATTTTTATTATTTAACAATTTCATTCCCACGTTGATTTATAGCTTCTGGTGTTGCAGTGAAGACATTTTTTGATGCGTGCTGTACGTAAGTTGGCAAATAATTGGTTTCGTTATCGCAGCCAATAAGCTAGTAGCAGCACGGTTTGTGAAGTTCATTGGGAACTGAGCCTCGTAGTGTACATAACCGGTCGAATATGAAGTGCAACATGCAGACAATTGTCTACAATGCGTATACAAGGGTTCAGCTCGCGTGAACTTCGTGACGTTTTGAATGGAACACGAGTAGCGTGTCAAGGAATGAAGCTAGCGGAACGAGAAATGGAACTGGCTGGGAGGTGCTGGGTGAGGCTAGACATTTCAGAAAGGTGGCGCGACGCCGTTGTCGTTGCAACGGTAATTCCTGGACGCATGCCGGAGTAGCGTTTATGGCCGCCGCCTACCTGGATCTTGAACTGCGTTTCCGCATGTTTGAAATATTGACGAAACTATGTTCCCAGCATGTTTACTTACGAAAAGAAAACTACCCCAGAAAAGGACGGAGTAGTATTTTCAAGATAACACGCACGCCATAAATATTATTATAAATCCCGCCATTATCGTTAAAAACGGGTTTTATTAGATTGCTGTATCTTAAAACACACTACCCGCACACGAGCGACACTACGATAGGTACTGAAGTTTGCTGCAGACCTTTAACAAAATGATAGTGCCACAGCTGAAAGTCCCATAGGTATAGTCTACTCAAGGTTACTTCCAACTTTATGAAGCCCTGTTAAAGTTCTTCTTACAGGATATTACTCCGCCTCATGCAAACAAAGCTTAGAAAATTACACCAGAGCGCCACAACACCGCATTCGTGCGAGCTCATTGTAATAATATTTTGCATAAGAACTATTTCTTGCTAGGAATTACCAACGCACTTTTTCCCCCTCTGTCGTTATTCATATTAGTTATGAATGAATTATGATAATTTGTAGATAAAATATAAGTGAAAGTTCAATTTAACCAAAAACAAGGTAATTTAATGTTAACACATGTATAAAATGCTTATGATACATTGCATATTTAGGAAGCAACCAAACACGTCATACATGGAGTGTTTTTTTTTAAATGTTTGATTTAAAAAATGTGAAGAAACGCATATAGACTATGCACGCAATACGACGAGAACACTGCACACTCAAGAGGCTTGCGTGTAGCGGCGATGGGACTCTTGATGCGCTTGGCAGTGTAGTCCTTATCGCTTCTGAGCCTTAAAAGGGAGGGATAGCTATATGTAACGAACCATTTCAAGGGAAAAAGTTTTATGCCATCTCCACCCATAAAGGGAAAAGAAGAAAATAGGTATTGTGAAAACTTAAGAATCAGCATTCGTAAAGCGTTGCTACACGGCGACAAATAATGCCTACGCTCGGTATTTGTTGATATAAAATAGAACGTAATTAAACTCGAGGCACTTTTGCGTGCCGACCGACCGACACATTAATTTGTGGCTGTGTGAGTGGGTGTTTGACAAACTTTCAAATACAGAATAAATGCTCAAGACTTCCGCGTGCTCGCGAACTTCCCCAGAGTCCTCGGAAAACCTTAGAATCTGAGAATAGCCAATGTACGACCGGAAAACTGAATACGTATTTTAACTCATATGAGTTGCATGTCTTGGCGGATTTGTGTTTGTATTGGTTTAATTTTCCTGATATTTTGCCTACCAAAAGAATTTATTTACTTTCGTGATCCACCTATTTTATTAAACTTTTAATTTATTGTATTAGTTCGTAAATTTTTTTCGGCAGTTCTGATGACTTGAATGTGAATAATTTGTGTCAGTAGGACGTGAGTAGATAGAAAATGAGAGAGCTGGTGCACAGGAGTAAGGAGTCGGAGCCCGGAGCCATATGTCATCTGGCAGTGGACCGGCAGTGGCATCTAGCAGAGGACCAGAGTTCAGGCCACCATCTTAGATGAACTTTGACTTTAACCTTTGATCTCAAAATTTTCGTTTTCTATGAAAAACATTTAAAATTCCTAGATTTCTCTCAAAATTTCCCGATTTTCCCTCCAAATCAGTAAAATTACCTGCAAAACGTTTTCTTGCCCAACATTTTTATGAGTCACTTAGTCTAAAAGAAGTGTGACCTTGTTTCAAGAATGTCCCAGTTCATGCTCTGCCATTCTACTTCATGTTCTGTCATTCCATGCCACCATCTTCTTTCTAGAATTTGGCCATTCATGCTCTGTCATTCCGTGCTACCACCTTGTTGCAAGAATGTTACAGTTAAAGCTCTTTCATTTCACCCCGAGATCTTGTTTCTAGAAGGGACATTGGTGCCAGCACAGGTTTAAATGATGTCTACATAAAAAATATATATGGAATTGGCAAGACACTGAAAATAACTTTTCATTGTTTTTTATCACTACAACCAATGCTCTGAATTTTTTTTTATTAATGTAAATTAGGAACAGTATAGCCATGGGTATTCGAGAGATAATGAAATATACACTGAAGAGCCAAAAAAAAAAAAAAAAAAAACTACTGGTACACATGCCTAATATCGTGTAGGGCCCCTGCGAGCACGCAGAAGTGCCGCATGACGACGTGGCATGGACTCGACTAATGTCTGAAGGAATGCAGGAGGCAATTCACATCATGAATCTTGCATGGCAGTCCACAAATACATAGGAGTGTGAGGCGGTGGAGATTTCTTCTGAACAGCACGTTGCAAAGCATCCCAGATATGCTAAATAATGTTCATGTCTGGTGATTTAGGTGGCCAATGAAAGTGTCTAAAGTCAGAAGAGTGTTCCTGGAGCCACTCGGTAGCAACTCTCGACGTGTGGGGTGTCGCATTGTCCTGCTGGAACTGTCCACGTCCGTCGGAATGCACAATGATCATGAATGGGTGCAGGTGATCGGACAGGATGCTTACGTATCTGTCACCTGTCAGAGTCGTATCTAGACGTATTAGGGGCCCCATTTCACGCCAACTGCACACGATCTATACTATGACAGAGCCTCCACCAGCTTGAACAGTCACCTGTTGACATGTAGGGTCCATGGATTCACGAGGATGTCTCCATACCCGTACACGTCCATCCGCCCGATACAAACGAGACTCGTCAGATCAGGCAACGTGTTTCCAGCCATCAACAGTCCAATGGCGGTGTTAGTGGGCCCAGGCGAGGCGTAAAGCTTTGTGTTGTGCAGTCAACAACGGTACACGAGTGGGCCTTCGGCTCCGAAAGCCCATATCAATGATTGTCCGTTGAATAGTTCGCACGCTGGCACTTGCTGATGCCCCAGCATTGAAATCTGCGCCAATTTGAGAAAGGGTTGCACGTCTGTCACGTTTAATGATTCTCGTCAGACGTTGTTTGTCCCGTTCTGTCACGATCTTTTTCCGGCCGCAGCGATATCGAAGATCTGATGTTTTACCAGATTCCCGATATTCACGGTACACTCGTGAAATGGTCGTACACGAAAATCCAAATTGTATCGCTACCTCGGAGATGCTATGTCCCATCTCTCGTGCGCCGACTATAACACCACGTTCCGACTCACTTAAATCTTGAGAACCGGCCATTGTAGCAGCAGTAACCGATCTAGCAACTTTGCCAGATGCTTGTTGTCGTATATAGGCGCTGCCGACCTCATCGCGTTACTCTGATTGGTTCCATACCTCTGTTATTTGCATACGCACGCCTATACCAGTTTTTTGGCTCTTTAGTGTATAATAAGTGTAAAATGACAACTCATGTCGGGAAGGATTGTTCACTCATAAAATGGATCATATCAGCAATGAGATATTTCATATGCACAAACATGCTAATTAATCTTTTATTGTAGCTACTATAATCATGTACTTTGTACTTGTATGCATACATAATAGTAAGTAAATAAATTTTGTCTCTTTAGGGTAGGAAATGACACAGCAGCAGAGTGCTTTCCACACATTAAAAGTGCATGTCTACACCCTGTAGCGAGCAATACCATTAGCTTCCAGTATTTCGGTCGCAACAACACTTCCAATGACACATTTACCACAAACAAGTCCTTGCCTACACTCTGTAGTGATCAATTTTTTTATAGACATATCATGATTTTTTCATTTATAGTACCCAAATAAGAAATAGTATGTAACATTTATTTTCTAAGCACTTGTAAAAAAGTTTTCTTTATACTTGTACATATTAATAGTTGTCAGTAAACAAGTTATTTTACTTGTCTGTGTATGAATACAAGCTATACATCTTAGAAATAAAACACGCTTTCAATTTTGAAAGTCAAATTTATTTAAACAGTTACTTATTACAAATATGTATCCTTGAATAATAATGCATTTAATAGTTTCATCAGTGATGGTCTTCTTCGAGTGGAAGTCCCACATTGTCTGTTGTCCTCACCTTTACTGTACGCATGCACTTGGTCCCTTGCACGAGTCCTAAAACCAAGCTCACGCATGCAGTTCCTCGGACGTTGGAACCGGGACTACACAACGTACACTTGGAGATTTATGTTATTCCTTTAGACATAATTTTAAATAAATTTATTTAAAATATAAGAATTTTCAGTTTTTTAAATTTCTCCCGACTGCCTTGCAAAGGATATTATGTAGGTGGTTTACAACATTGTTGACATGAAAACGACAACACCTTAAACAAAAGAATCAAAGTGGACAAAGGAACGCACAGAAATACGGCGGTCAAACAAGAAGAGTAGAGTAGATAGATGGAGGAAAAAAGAGAAGTTAGGGATAGCGCATTAATAGTGACTGACATGAATACCATTTCACATTCACAACTTAGGATAAGTGTTGAAAGCCCCTAGGAAATAGCTATAACTCCCAGGCCGGAGGCTCAACATAGATGACGAATCCTTGTTCAAGAAAAAAATTGTGGAAGTGACATAGTAGTCACATCAGATAAAACTAAAACAATGCTCCAGGATGTATTGGTGACACACCTGGCAAGATGACACCTTGCACGGAAAAATAACTTAAAATCAATAACATTCAACTATTAAAATTTTTACATTTCGATCAATTGTGAGAAAAATATATATGCGGGAATTGAATGACCATACGTTGTACTCCCACGAGACGAAATTTTTCGAGCTCCGCCAACAGATCATGGACTGCACGTAGTATGGACAATATTACATATTCTATATGCGACCAAGCTGCCGAGTTCTGCCGAAGAAGTTACTGAATTTGCCAAAAATCAAGACATAAGACCTTTGCATGCTCCAGACTGTGTGGTGACCCGCCCCATTCCATCTGCCAGCCGGTCGTCAAGCCACAACCGACATTTCATCTGGAGACCTGTCACCATCTACGGTGATTGCACCAATTACAAAACTATCCAGTCACAGCAGCAAATTTAAGACTCAACGTGAGCGAACCTGTGACCTCTCGCAGAAATAACATTGCTCTTCCACATGTACCATATTTGAACAAATATTTAGATGAACTGTATTTTCCAAATATCTCATCTACGTGCCAAATACCTGTAGAAATCCTATTCGACTTACAACAGACTTGCCAGTACTAATAACGCGTGTAAAAGAGACAAATTTTTAAAGATGTATTAAATGTACTTTAACGAAAATGCTATATATACAGAATTTGCAACGTTACCCGTCACAAAAAATTACTGCACTTATTCTGTAAAACAGAGAGAAAAAATTAAACGTTAATTGGATAAAATGTTACGTATGTTTGGAGCACGTTTATAATGTTGTGTCTGTGAAGAAATTTCATGTTAATGTCTCTTTATAAATATTTCACGGTTGTCTTTATGTATTACTTATAAGTGCACGAAGGGAAGATGCGAACTGTAACTTATAATGGAATAAAAAATGTGAAAATGATAACATGTTTCATTTCCAAGAAAATCTCCGTTTTTGGTTACAAAAAATTATATCTTGACGGTGCAGATAAATTGTCTTACCTATGTGGCAAGTGATTACTTCCAATACCTCTATTTTTTCGAAACAAGTAAAACAAATAATATTAGTAGTTCACATGTTTTGAATTGAAAATGATGTACATTAAATGTTAAATTTCCTTTAAGAAACTATATCTTAACTGTTAAGAAAATTATGTGTAAAGATATTCAACTATGTAGAAATTGATTTTGAAACATACAAAAGTGATACTAAGTCTAGCAAATTAACATGTAAGGATGAATATGAAACAGGTCAAAAGAAGTACTCATGTATAAAATCATATTTGTTAGTAGACTATTTTCTATACGAATAAAATACGCGAATGAAATAGAAAATAATTATTTGCGATTCACATATTTTAAAAAGAAACCAAAATTAAATAAAACTTAAATATTCAGTCTAACAAAGTAGCATATAAAATTGTATCTAAATATGACAAACGTGAATAAAGTAATTTCGCCAGATAACTTATTTTTCATATACCTAAAAGGAAATATACTTTGCTTTGATAAGACAGAACAAATTATTAAATACATATTACTAAAATTTATTATTATTATCAATACTCTGAATTTATTATTTATTATTAACATAAATGAGGAACAGTATAGGCATGAATATTCGAGATGCGAGGAAATATATAATAAGTGTGAGATGACAACTCACGTTGGGAAGGATAGTGCCTTTTATAAAATATAACATTTCTCTTTGAATTTAACTACTACAATACTTTACTTTATACTTGGTCGTATTATCAAAGAGGATCCGAATATTATGTCCTAAAATGTGATTATAGGCAATGGCCAGCACCATATTGAATTTTATAAGCATAGAATTGTGTACGTAAATATACCAAATGTTATATATTTTCGGGCTCGTGTTTTCGATTAGAATGCTAATGTGACCCAATAATCTTTGATTATTCGTATGTGTTCGTTACCATATTTACTTTAGTTGGCATATTCATGATGTTAGGTTTTTTTGAAGTAAATTTGTAATGAGTCTGAGCCACGAATACAGAACAATAGTTGCCTTACCTCAGGTCGTGTTTCAAGTGCATTATGCCTACATCAGACAGCTACGAACTTGGAGGCACAGTTGGACATCATTCAACGACTACCGGAGTTAGGCACATGGAAATTGGAACGTATCAGACCAGTGCAAGTCCATCCGAGAGATGAAAAATGAATTATGCCTGAAAATATTTTATAATCATAAATTGGCACCATTTTACATCCCTCGAAGTTATAGCCATAACATTCAGATCAGAGCCATGTGGTCAATTATGTCTTAAGCTCCTTATAAGCATAGCTGACTACCATTTTCTATCCATTGAAGCTGTAGTCCTCAAATGCATGTCATATATACTGCTCATTATCTAGACCAAAATTTTACTGCCCATTATTCACTAAGCCTTCTTATAAACATATTTGGCGGCCATTTTCCATCCATTGAAGCTATAGACATAGAATACCACTCGTGACCTTGATTAAGGTGATAATGCAAGCTATGCCTCAAACCTTCTTATCATAGTTGGTTGCCATTTTCTAACCATTTGAGTTATAGCTGTGAAATATGTATCACAGGCACAGCTCCTGAAATCAATCAAGGTTATGTAGTCAGTTATGCCTTATTATACCTTATGATTGTAAAAAAAAAGTCATGTACGTATTTAAATAAATTCAAACACATATTGTGTGATGTATTTACAGTACAGTGTTTTTTTAATATTTTTTTTATTAAGAAAATAGAATATGAAGACAGAATTGTAGATTACTTGCATCTCTATGTCAGTTTCCACAAGGTATTAAAGAGGAATACCTAAAATGTAGTGACGAGTTTTTCAAACATAACTATAGCTCATGATCTGTCCTTGGTCGCAAATATTTTAAAAAATTTTCGAATACGATGCTATGTACAAATATATTATTATAAATTAAATATTTTATCTATTTCATTGTTAAGTTTTAAAACTTAGAGACCTAAGTATACTGTGTTGCATGTCTACTGGGGACTTAGTTTAAGAGAATGATCAGTTCTTGTTTGGAATTAATAATGATGTGCCTGTAATCCTCTGTAAAACCCAGCACCATGGCTAACTCATTTTCGGTCTATAAAAGCAGCTTGTACTACTACAAATAATCCATAACTTCTTTCTCTCATCTAGAGGACACAGTGAAGATAATGGGATGCTGTTCTTGCGGTCAGAAAATGTTATCATCTATCGTGACATATATAAAGATTAAATCAATTGCAGCACTTGACAAAGATACCGAGCTTGCATACCTGCCTAAATAATTCTTTCTCGCATAAACACGACACGAAATACAATCTGTCTACAAACGCCTACCTACCTATCTGCAATAGGACAAAACATAATTGATTTGTAGAATGAAGAATGAGATTGACGGTGTAACTATTATTATGTTTTTTTTTTNCAATAGGACAAAACATAATTGATTTGTAGAATGAAGAATGAGATTGACGGTGTAACTATTATTATGTTTTTTTTTTCAAGTTTGTTAAATAAAGTTAACGTATACAAATAATTTCTGTGTTTTTCGTTTGTTTTTATCCCTNGTTTTTTTTTTCAAGTTTGTTAAATAAAGTTAACGTATACAAATAATTTCTGTGTTTTTCGTTTGTTTTTATCCCTGCTTATATTAAGCTGTTCGGGAGAAACGATTAAGGCTAATCTGAGATATATCAAAGATGTTATTCATTTTAGCATCAAATGTATATTTTTTCTGATGGTCGTACGCAGTGCCTTGATGCATACAAATACCCGTAAGCTGTGATGATATATGAACTTTAAATATATGTACGTACATTCTTAGTATAGCCATTTGCATGGATTTATGTAAAATTCATTCATGGTTTTATTTGAAACAAATGAGAATGCATCACTTAAACACTAAAACTTTATTACAGCTAAAATTATACACAGTCAGCTTATCATAAGAAAAAAAATCGTACAGCCACAGAACCTTTTATGTATTCTTTACCATTAGTTTAAATAAACGATTATTAATTCGTGGATCGAACCTCCTTCACACTATAGTACGAAGAGCTGCTAACAATCATTACCTCCCGCCCCCGCATCTACGAAAACCACTGACATAGTGCGTATATGAACATAAAATGTTTTACAAATTAATACTCTGTACCGAGGCGAATAAAAAAAAATCAGCTAAGGGGGAACTACTTGTGTCACAACACCTTGACATATGCTAAATGCAGTCCTACTAATCTAGCTATGCTTAATTTAAATAGTCCTAGAGTACTCGCAAACTACTCAAACAGCAACAGCAGATCACTTCAGTTTTCCCCAGTTAAGATGGAACTACTGGCTGGTGGTAAGGAGGTGACTGTCCACGTGTTATTTTTACTCCCAACACGATCAAAATATATTCCTTTGTCAATAGCAGCTGGCAATAGCAACAGAGTAGATAAGTACACAGAAAAGAAATGTGGTGATTCCTTTGATGTGAGCGAACGTGTTCGCTGATTGCCTTTGGAAAGCTGTGTTCCAGTCCACATGCGAGATTGGCTGCCGCGTGCTGCGAATGGTTCTCTACTGGTTGGGCTGCAAGCTGGTGAATAAGTTACCAGGTGCTGATTGGCGAATGGCATTCTGGCATGTTACTAGTCAGTGACATNGGGCTGCAAGCTGGTGAATAAGTTACCAGGTGCTGATTGGCGAATGGCATTCTGGCATGTTACTAGTCAGTGACATCATTTTTCTTATGTGTACAGATAGAGTTCGTTCTATACTCATCTGAATTGTTTTTCAGTGAGTCCTGCTTTCCATTACTTACGCATCCAATCCGAATGCATATATTTTACTGGCAAAGAGACGCCTTATATGTATGCAACACATTAAATCATCAAAAGTACCCAGTTTGCATCGTTAGCTGAAATAATTTTCGTTAAAAAGTACTTTAACTAGACTTGGCATACACAGTTCCTAGTCAAACTACTGTTANTTTAGCTGAAATAATTTTCGTTAAAAAGTACTTTAACTAGACTTGGCATACACAGTTCCTAGTCAAACTACTGTTACTGGATTAATTTTAATATCAGCATTATATGCAACATACATTTTTGTTAAAGTAATATCCAGAGGAGATAGACGGAATTTGTAGAATCCTTTAAAGTATTCCATTTCAACTCTTCTGCAGGCAAACTGAACTGTGCATACATCCGATGAAATTAAACAATATTTTGATTTGCATTTTGTCACTAAACCTTTGCACATCCAATGATTTATATTTAGTAGAGAGTATTTGCTATAAGAAATAGATATCTTAGAACCATGTCACCTCGTACAGACCATCCACGTTGTAATTCATTTCACAATCTACTATAATTTATTTGTTTGCTGCATTCATTTGTTTTTCATTCGTGGAGTTCCACATTTATAAGTATTACATGCAGATATGCTGTTTTCTACCAAACGGACTATAATCTTAACTTTTATTATATATTATTAGCTTTGCAAGTATATTTATGATTAAATTTGCAAGTATATGTACTATTAACTCTGCAAGTATATTTATTATTCACTTTGCAAGTATACAAAATTGATTTCGAAATCTTGGTAATTATCTGTTGAATATTTTTTGTTTGCGTACATACGGAAATTGTATTGTAATTAAAAACATATACTGTTAAACAGATGTAATTTGTATTTACAACCAGACAAACCCACACACACAAAACACACACATGTACATATATATAGTATATTTTACTTAAAATATTTAATCGGTTACAGAAAATGGACACGTATAGGTCCTACTAGCGGGCCATACAAGCAGACGATATCATGAAAGCATTTGTAATGAAAATATATTAATTTTTTTAATTTATGGCTGCTGCTATAATGATGAGCGTGTTAGTTTATATCTTAATTTGAATAGACAAGCCTTTTTGTATGAATACATGTTTTCACCAATTTGAATTTAATCAAAATGCATTACAAATTGGTTAGAGGTATACCAACATCTCAGAGCACTGGTTTACTAAACAGTGTTGTAACCTCAAATCCAGACCATGTCGTTTTTGCATTACATGTTGGCAGAAAAGCAGTTCAATGTTGGGACACGGAGACTGGTTGTGCGCAGCCAGCGAGATCGGTCTACCTCGTNTGTTGGCAGAAAAGCAGTTCAATGTTGGGACACGGAGACTGGTTGTGCGCAGCCAGCGAGATCGGTCTACCTCGTCTTTAGTGCATGGTTGTAAATCCTGCCTTAGCCACAATAACTGTCTCAGAGCGTCGCGCAGCGAATGGGCACGCCCACATCAAAGGAACCGCCACGCCATGCTGTTACACTTATGTATGCTTCCCTATTCTGTGCTTCGAACCCACCGTGCGTTGCCATGGGTGTTGAAAATATAAACAGTTGTTTGCTTAATTCTAATGTTAGAGCAGTCCTCTCAGAAAAAACACACATGTCTATCTCAACTATTTGTGCATTTATCTTTTATAAGAGCGAATACTGTCTCAATAGTTATCGCAAGCGGCTGGTTATCAGTTTATGTACGAGCCCTTTCGTAATTAGTGCCTGCGTTCTTAACAAGAGTGTTAACATAACTATTGTTTCGCAGTGAACTGCTTCGTTTTCAGTAATTAAACTTTCTTTTGACTCAGGAGGAGAGATTATTGTATATAAATATGGTAAGTTTTGAGATTTATATTTACAATGGTAACTAAAAATAAACCATAAAATAGAATAACTTTAATTTATGGTTACCGATCAACTTGCACAGGTTTATGTGCGAAGAGTGGTGTACTTACGAATTAACGCGGACTTTTAACGTACCGACCTGCAGGAGAATTGATAGTTGCTGACGTTAAAGGAAATAGGCAGGTTGACTTTTGCGCGTGTTAGCTCGTTATCTCCTACTGGATGGCGTTCCAACCTCTGTACTGGGCCTCCTTCTGTTTATGGTGTCTTGCTTCTGTTGGTTCCGTAATGCCTCGTAGTATTGCCAACCGTTGCCGAATTCGGCTACATGTAATTTTAGGTCATGCAGCTTGTAGAAAAATGTATTTTAGCAGAATTTCAAAATGTAGCAAAACTGAGGTTTGATATAATGATACTTATCTTACATTTATGTTCTCATTTTCCCAATGAAAGACACCACTACCACTGCAGCCTTTCACCTTTTCACTCCGTTTATTTATCAGGAAGAATGTTATGGCAGTATGGTAAAACAGTATGTTTGCAATGTATACAACAATACTGGAATTTACTCTTTGAAGTGTCTAATTAACAATGCATGATTAAGTCACTTTCTATGTGTCTTAAGTTATTTACATTAATAATACGAATTATTATTGTATTATGAATAGATGCGTGGAAATCCTTAAGCGTTTGGAGCGTAGCTTAATTTTGTCGTTTGTAGCCGAATTTCCGAGCGTATTTAGCGGACTCGCTGGTCCTTATATTCCGGATTAGCAGGGCAAGCTCTCAATATGAAGAATACGGCCAATCCCCCTTTCAAGCGACTCAGCAGGCGCCGCCTATAATTGTACCACAGTCGTGCTTTGTTTGTGGCGGCAGTGCTGAGCTCCCTCACTTAGAGCAGTCTTCTGTCCGTCCGCGCTGTGCTTCAACTAATTTTAACTGCACACACGTAAATCAGATTTGGCTGTAATTGCTTCCAAGTGGTCTGACCTGAAAACGGTCGCCGGGGTGAAGGGGCTGGACATAAGACATCTAATAACATCGCCGAGCGAATCTTGCGTCGGTATGCAAATACGAAAATTTTGGTTCTTGTCTGCCACAATTTATAAACTTGCGGGGGATATATATATATCTAAAACTGCCCTGGAGTTCGTTTCGAACGTTGCCCGTAACTTGTACTGCGTAGGTTTCCGAGCCACTTGACCGCGATGTGGCGAGATTGCATTTCTGATAAAAACAACTGGCTTTGTTGTAGGTGGAGTAACTTTTCAAACCTCCATTCAGATGTTAATATAGCGCTAACATAACACACTGACGAGTTGCCATAAAACAATACGTAGCTTTGCTTTAAGCGCTTTTGGAAGCTTGTGAAAAATAACACTTTTCTTCCTCCGTTCCATAAATATCGGTAAAATAATGCATAAGCCTTTTTAATATAAATTTTTATCGTGAGTTTTATGACTATAAAGGGCTATGAGTGGTCAGTCGGAGTGTTTTCGTTATGAACTAAAACGACTACGTAAAAAATGCGTTCAAAATCTAGCTGAAAGAATGCAATTTTTTTCTGCCAGAAAGAGTTGAAACTGAAGGTCGACTGCTCAAAACATGCGATTAGATGACATTTAATTCTGCCACGAGCAAATTACTAAAGTCAATTCATGATTACTTCCAACTTTTCTGAAGCTCAGCTAAAGTTTTACTTCCAGGATGTTCCTCCGTCTCATGCAAACAGAGTTTAACCGAGTCTAGAAAACTACACCGAAGCGTTCGTGCCCATTCGGTGTAATAATATTTTGCGTATGAACTAATTCTTTCTTTTATTTGCATTAATTATAAATAAAGTATTATGATTTATAGATCAGATATAAGTAAAAGTTCAATTTAACGAAAATTAAGGTACTTTTATGTAAACACAATATAAAACGCTTGTGATGCATGACATTCAGGAAACAACAAAACACGTTACACAGGGGTGATTTTTCAAACGTTTCATTTAAAATGTGTGAAGAAACCACGAATAGACTATAGCCATCTTATTAAGATTTCGCACTTACACATTAATGCTGTGAGACGGGGACAGGTGGCTAGTACGTACGTTATATTTGCCCAGCGATGACTTACCATCTCTCTGAATGTATCACAAACTATAGGCTGTTCACGGTAAACTGAGCACTTTTGAAAGCCCTGCTCAAGGGGCCTCCTTAGTAAAAAAAAATATTTAACGCTTCATGGTTACGTCAGAACGTAAGGAAGCGTTGCAATGGCGATGAAAAATAGCTTCGCGTGCGTTGTGTTTCCTCAGAATTCTAAGCGGTGTCTATAGGATTTCAATACAGCAATCTGTTCTGAAAAGATACAGTAGTGTCGCCATAGTTTAAAATACTGTTTTACAAAAAAGGAAATTGCCTTCATTACATTCAAATTGCCTTTATTGCATTATATACCATTGAGCTGTAAATAAACGTATAGAGCCTGCTTTGATAATGACATTGAGCTGTTTTTTATTTAATTTTTAATGAAGCTTTCGATATTTTTTTTTTTCGGCAGACTTTTTGTGTTGTCTGCTGTATCTTAAAGACGAGAATTCAGCGCGAAAGTATACTTTTTGTGCCGTTATTGCAAACTAATTAGTGTATGAAATACGAGGTTTCCTTAGTGTGGATGTATTTTTAGCCTACTTCCCGTACGAAAGAAAGGCTTATGAGATCACTTTCCTGCCTGTGTGTGTGTGTGTATATGTGTGTATGTGTCCCCTTTTCAATTTTTGAACGCGTCAACTGAATTTCACCAAACTCGGTACACATATAGTACTAGGTAAAGACACCTATCTTTTATAGTTTTCGACCACACCGGGCACTTACTTTCAAAATTTGCAGCTATTCAAATTTAAGGTAATGTCATATATTGGAAACCATTCAACCGATTTAAACCAAATTTTTTATACTGACAGCGCAAGGTGTTAGCATTGAATTCAGAGGTTAATATTGTTGTTGACACGCCATTTTGGAAGATAGCGTTACATAAAAAATAAAGCTTTTATGTTAATATCTCTCGAAAACTACTCAACCAATTTTCGCCAAATTTGGCACGTATTTAATTCCGTAATAGGCCAGGTAAATGTAACTGTTTAAACTAAATTTGCACTTATTTTTAAAATGGTGGCATACAAATGTGTTCAAGTTTTATTTGGTATAACTACCATACCGTTTAGCCAATTTCAACCAAATTCTGTACGCTGTCAGTATTATCTATTATAAGTATCATATAAGCCAAAAAAACAACCACTTTCGAATGTCATTTTGTAAGATAGCACTAAATGAATTAATAAAACTTTTTGTGTAATATCTCGAGAAACAATGGACAGATTGCTAGCAAATTTCGCAAACAAGTAGTACTGCGGTAGTTGATATGTACAAATATGTTTCAAGTATAAAATGGCACCCATCTAGCTATTTTAGCACGTTGTGCTATAGCTTCGAAACTATGTAATTAATTTCAACTTATTTTTGTATGCTGGGAGTATATATATATATATATATATACATATATATATATANGTATATATATATATATATATATATATATATATATATATATATATATATATATATAACATCAAATTTTTCTACACAGAGCTCCTTTTGTCCTCCATTTTGTAAGATAATACCACATGAATAAATAAAGTTTTTATGTCATCTCGAAAAACAACTGACCTATTCCTACCAAATATGGTGAAAAAATAGTACTGCGGTAGGTAATGTTAACTGATATTATTTGGGTATGCAGACACTTATTTTCAAAATGGCGGCCATATAGCTATATTAGTTTTGTATGTCATNAACTGATATTATTTGGGTATGCAGACACTTATTTTCAAAATGGCGGCCATATAGCTATATTAGTTTTGTATGTCATCGTCGAAACCATGTCATTAATTCCTATGAAACTTTGTATGCTGGCTGTATATATTATAACCATATAATATGTCCNATCGTCGAAACCATGTCATTAATTCCTATGAAACTTTGTATGCTGGCTGTATATATTATAACCATATAATATGTCCACACAAAATCTTTTTTGTCCTTTATTTTGTAAAATGGTATCACGCGACAAATTAAAATTACGTGGTATTTCCGAAAAACAACCAATTTTTACAAAATTTGGCAAGTAAGTAGCATTATGTCAGGCCATGTAAACTGATAAACTTTGAGAGGGTCAAGCACACATATTTTCATAATGGCGGCCATATTAACATTTTGGCGTAGAATCTTTTATCTACGAAATTACAGAACAAATTTAAACTTAACTTTGTATGCTGACAGTATCAATTATATACATCAAAATGGCCACTGATTACATCCGAAGTTGATGCTCCGAATCCTACCTCCGTGTTGCAGTTAATTGCACGCTAGCTTAATTTTACAATTTTTTTCTGAATTCGAATCCCGGGTAAATCACTCGTGTTTTTAATTGTCTTGGCACTGTTTCACATATTTTTCATCTCTAATGATATTGCTGATGAGACGTCAAAGCTTACCTTCCTTCTAAGTTTTTAAGAATTTCACGAACATTTATTTGCACCTATGTATAGGAAAGTAGGCTGACTAATTATCAGTAACTTCTTGTTGCTTTGCTTTTGAAGTTATAATTTTGGCAGCGAAATTCGNGGAAAGTAGGCTGACTAATTATCAGTAACTTCTTGTTGCTTTGCTTTTGAAGTTATAATTTTGGCAGCGAAATTCGCCATACTGCGATATATTTAAGAGTTGGGATTGTATTGTCTATATAAGACAGGATAAGGAAATATTAAAAGAAATTAAACGATTTCGAAGAATTTTGTAATTAGTGCTAGACGCACAGCATGTAGGCAACACCTTGGCTCTTTCCAAATTCACCAACTAAGATGTCCTTACTAAAGGCTTCGTGCCCTAAAAAAATTGCATCAAGTCTGGGACGTNCTTTCCAAATTCACCAACTAAGATGTCCTTACTAAAGGCTTCGTGCCCTAAAAAAATTGCATCAAGTCTGGGACGTCACTTTCCTACTGTGCAAATTTACAGCAAGGCCACGAATGCACCATAGAATCCCCATTCAGCCAATGGGACGCGACACATACCGTTGGTTCGTCTGTGTTTCACAAATGAGCATTTTGGCGGGAAGAGAACAAGGGGTCGTTACACAAGAAGGGATTAAGGGCAAGTGAAGGAGGGTCAGTGGCAGGTGTAGAAAAATTCAACGAAAGGACGGNGGGGGGGGTATTGAGGCGGGAGTGGACTCTGTGCGTTAAGTTCAAACCACGTGCTTACCGGTATGCGGTCAGTTTTAATGCTACGTATAAATGCCAAATAGGCTACCTAAATATTTTTATCACCGTTACAATACGTACTAAATGTATATTTAATGTGTGTGTATTAACACTGCTTTATTAACAGTGTTCTTGGTTTCATATATGTATAATGTAATTTTACTCACTGTAAAATCAAGCTCCAACCAGTAGGAATATAGAGGGGTGGGGGGGGGNCATATATGTATAATGTAATTTTACTCACTGTAAAATCAAGCTCCAACCAGTAGGAATATAGAGGGGTGGGGGGGGGGAGAAATTCTCAAGTCCCTTGCACCCCCCTTCCTCCACCTCCGTGATTCGGCACCTGGTGAAGGCACGNGGGGGGGGGAGAAATTCTCAAGTCCCTTGCACCCCCCTTCCTCCACCTCCGTGATTCGGCACCTGGTGAAGGCACGTGGTACTGCATTTTGACACACTTTTTGTCATGCCTCAGACGTCAGATTTCTGGCTTCCACCGATGCCAGCCAGACAGTTGGAAGTGCGGAAGAAGGAAGGAAGGCCAGAAATAAAACTTGGCGGCCACTGCAGACGCACCGCGTTTCCGTCTGTCCAGCGAAGGCTGTAGACGAATTCGCTGTTCGGCAAGTCGTTTCTGCCCGCGTCGGCAGGAAGTGAGCTCTATCTAGCCCCGCCTCGTGTCGGGGGTCGCGTTCGTCTCGCCTGGAACGTCGCCCAGTTTTATTTCAAGGCTCAGCGCTCGCTGGGCTCTGGTCGTCGCAAACCCACACCGTTGTATTGTTTTCTCTTCCGCAGGTCAACAGCCGTCGCTCTTTTTTTCTCTGCTGCTCTTTCGTCTCGTCTCGCGGATAATGCGCCTGGTAATTTTCTCTTCTCCTCCTCCCTCCTTTTACCTTTCACCAATCTCTTGTACCCTTATTACAATATGTGAAAGACGCTTGAGGGGATGCTCCGTGAAGCCCCTACTAAACCTGCTTTTAAACGACGCAAAATGGATTTCGTACGAGTCCTCGCTTGAAAAATCTCATCAGAAACGAAACGACAGATCAAACTTGCTGTGAAATATACCTCCTTGCATGAGAAAAGTTGATTGCCGGGGANTCATCAGAAACGAAACGACAGATCAAACTTGCTGTGAAATATACCTCCTTGCATGAGAAAAGTTGATTGCCGGGGAGGGGAATAACCATACTTTTAAGAATTAAATCTTGTGAAACACGCTGTTTTAAATAAAGTAGGTGCTTTTAAATAGAGTATAATATTTCTTGAACCTNAGAATTAAATCTTGTGAAACACGCTGTTTTAAATAAAGTAGGTGCTTTTAAATAGAGTATAATATTTCTTGAACCCGTCCAACAATCTCGCAACACTATCTGAACTATACTCCATTTCGAAAACAAATTTTCAAGAGTTACTCGCAATGAATATTTTTCTCCTGATTCCTCTGCACAACTACCTTTTTGGTTGGTACATGGGTCAGGGTGGCTAGCATCAGGGAAAACCTGAAAAAGTCAGGGAATTTTACATTTCTGGAAAAGTCAGGGAAATTTGTGTTAGGTAAAGGAATTTATATAAAATAGTTTAGCATGTGTTTAATAAAAAAATAAATATTTGATTCTAGCACTTCTGCTACATGCCATCTTATAATTGTAACGGTACTTTAGTTTATTCCACATTCGTAGGAAGATTAATGAGCCTGGGGACAATTTTGTCATCGTATGATCATTGCAACAATTATTAAATTATTTTTGATGCAGCAAGCATTGGCATTGTGGAAAATATGTTTATGGGTGTAAGTGTAAGATTTTGCAAGTAAATATTTAAAAATTTCAAAAATAATTGAAACGCTTTTAGTGGTTCTCATTGAACTGATACATTGTATTGTGTATTGGTTTTGTATTATGACTTTTTTCTGGTTATGAGAATGCTAGTATTTAACCTCTGTGTCACCTCTGTCCATCTTCCATCTTTGTACCTACCTACGTATTCTCTCTTTTTTTAAATATAAATATTTGTTTTTGCATAGGAAAGTATCTATAAATACATAAAGGCTATGTTATTGTCACCCATAAAAAATTTTGTATTTTATTTTAGTCAAAACCTAAAATTATTTTTAATATTCTCCGCGTAAGTTGGCCAGGGAAATGTAACAGGGCACCTGGAAATGTCCGGGAATTTGCTATAAGGATACTGCCAGCTACACTGTAGGTGGTCACGTGATTAGCAAAGGAACGACCAATATCACTCGTTTCTTGCAAAACTCCCCTGAAATCGGACATGCTCTATCTCCTGCTTTCGTACGATATCTGCCGTGCACGAGATATCTTCGCACGAGATTTGGCGTGAGAGTGTTTAGCATGTATCTTGCGTCGTGTAAAAGCAGCTTTACGCACAGCAGTTGCAGACGTGCCAGAGGCTGTTGTCTGCTTAGGGAGAGGCGAGCAAAAGGGGAGGAGCGTTTACAAAATGCCTGCACGCTGCTGTCCCGGTTAGGAGAGCAACTGTCTCTCCCGGCCGAAGAAACGCGAAGAACGGGTTTCCAGTGCCGAGGGAAAAATGTAGCAGGACTGCTTTCACGTGCAGGCTTTCTTCTCACAGCGGATATTATAATTAAGGCTCTTCAAGGCGTGTAAGGCGCGTCATTCGAAGACGCGAGACTCGGTCGGTTCCAGACCAACCCAGGGCACGATATTCTTCACCTCGCTCATCACTAAGTTTCGCGCATAATGTTTTGATCGGTAACTGAGCGGGCTGCCTGTACACCAGAAATACCGCGTGCCTGAAAATCCTAGTGGGCCCAACACCAGTGGCGTGTGGTGAAGTGTTGCAAGATAAGCTGGTGCACTGTTAGAAATTTCTGTAGTTTTACAGAAACTGTTACGAAGATGTAGAGTTATTTTACGGAAAGGCACTCCGTAATGACGAATAACGGAAATGAGCTCCGTAAATATAAAATACGGAAGCCCTTCGTATTTTTATTTCTTCGATTTTAAGACACGAACAATGCAGATGATACCCAAAGCTTATAAAATTCCATCTTCACAATACTACTTCGTGTAAAATAGTAGTAGGTGAGTGGCGAATTAGTCAAAACCTTCTGTATACTCAGTAAAACACGCACATAACGAAAATAAAACAAATTTTTCGTAACCTCTTTTTATAAACCACAAATATAGCAAGTACTCTTAACATGACTTGAAACTATCATGTAAAATCCATATTTACGAAATACATCTTGTAAAGGTGTGGTAGGTGAGTGTCTCACGTTATTGAGTGTTAGTTTTAAGATTCGTGTTCAAATCCCACTACAGGACAAAATATTTTTATTTTCCCTGTTATACACAGTAAAATACATTACGAAATAAAACTCTTTTTCTTACCGCTGTTTGTAAACCGGAAATAAAAAAAAACTAAATCCCACACACACTAACATTACTAAAATCCAAAAGGTACATGCATGATTCTACATAGATTTCTTATTTTCAACATTGCTTCTTGTAAAAGCTTGGTAGGTTAGTGGATAAGGTTTGGACTGTCAAAATGTTTTTGCAGAGTTCAAATCCCACTACCGGACAAAGTTTTTAATTTTTTTATAGTCATTTTGATAAACAGTGAATCACACACGTAACTAAAGTAAAACTTTTTTTGTTACCCCTTTTTATAAAGAGCAGATTAAAAAAAAATTATTTGCAGGTTTGTGGACACGTTCTGTGAATACACGAAGATTTTTGTAAAATTTACGGAGATTACGTCATTGAAAAAAACGACGAGACCGTAATTTAACGCAGATGTCTGGATAATTTGTAACCGTTATTTTCCGTAATTTTACGGGCATTTTTTAAAACAATGTCCTTGCTCAGTGCTGTACACACTCGGCGCACGCAGCAGTAACCAGAGTGAGGCCGGGAGAAGCTGAATATACTGCTGCCACTCACGAGAGAGCGGCGAGGCACCTATTACACTCGTGCTATAACGTGAAATACACTACTGCGTTTAAGTGGTCGATGCGTAAACTAGCAAACGATTAGGTATAGCACAGAGCAAAACACAGCTTTTCTTGCAACAGGCCACCACATGCCGCTGCCCACTACAGGAACAAGACGCTTGTTTTGTTCGCTGTAAAACTAGCGCGAGTATCATTTCACGTAAGCATAGTAAAAATATCTTTTGACTCTGAACACGAGTATTTTAATTGTAGGTAGGTCGCAGTGACAGTATCAACAGCGGGATGGTTATAAAATACCTAACGTGCTTCACCGCTGTGTGACATGTCACGAGACGAGATGGAGTGGGTTATAAAATCAAAAGGTCTGGGTCGAAGGAAAGCTCAAGGAAGCGGTGGATGTACTGTTTAAGAACTGATAGCTGCGAAATTGAAATAGCAAATCACATGTTAAGAAGAATTCGCCTCAGTGCGTTAATTTTAAATACAGGCGTTTCAAACAAAATGTATTCTTCACGAATTTTTTAGAAGTTCCTTACAGCGCAGATGTTTCCATAACACGTATAGCCAGTTTGCAACGAATTTTTTAAATTTATGTTTTACCAAAAAGTACATAATGCTTATTTATATTCAAAAATATAAGTTCGTAGGGACCTTCTCCTAAAAAATTCGGGAATAATACATTTTGTTTGAAACTCCTATCTTAAAAATTAACGCACTGAGGCGAAATTTCCTTAATATGGGATTTGACTATTAAAATTTCGCAGCTGCTAGCCGGTAGGCAGTGCCCGTAAGTGGTGACATTCAGGAAGCATTGCATACAGGAGTTCGAAAATGTTAAGGGGAACCCTCTAGTAAAATATTTTCTGTATAATCAGTGTTTACGCGTATACACCATGTCAGCAAATAAATTATCTGGGAATGCGATTTTTTTTTCAGGACAGAAATGAAAGTTGATATTGTTTTACCAATTCGTGAATTTTCTTATTGAAAAGTGTCAAAAACAGCAAAATTCACTGTAAGTAGTTCTCTGTTTACAATATTTATTCGTCTGTAAAACGGTGTTTTAAACTATAGCAACAATGCTAAAGTCACCGCTTAAAATTCTGAGGAAACAAAACACGTGCAAAGCTTGTTTATGCTATTTTGCATCGCCGTCGCAGAGCTTCCTTACGGCTGGACGTGACCTTGAAGCGTTAAAAAGTTTCACTAGGGAGGCGCCTTAAAGACTATATCCCGCTGTATCGTAAACAACTGCTGCCAATAACATCAAACACAAACACGTATTTACTAGCTCCGACTTGTGCAACTACGAACATATATTTGTTCCTTTAAACGCCTAAAATTATGTGTTTTTCTGTGACTGAAAGTGATAATTTCGTTGTAACAGTAAAAATAATAGCCTCGAGAGTACCATGAGTATATGTTCCCATCAGTATCATTTAAGGTTTTAGGGTCATTCCAGTTCGGTACGAAGAGTGAAACGCCGACGTGTTGCACATTTCCACGCAACGCTTTCCTCAAATCCCGACAATAAGCCGAACAATTCTTACAACGGCCGTATAGTGAAACTGACGGCGCAAGCAGCCTGTCGCGTAACCTCTTCCCAGTTCTATCGAGTTTTCTAAGGTTAACGAAAATGGCGAGGAGGTGTGGATAACTCCACGTGAAGCCACCTGACACAGGTGTGCTTGCTGTCTCCTATTTAGTTTGGTTTATTATGTGCATAAGACCTTTTAACTGTATGTGTATGTACAAACATATCGTGCATTACGTGAAGTTATACTTGATGAAACGAGAACGGTGAAATATTGATTTCTTCTTCCTTGATTTCTCCTTCACTGGATATGTGAATACGCCGGGTCCTCGACACCCCATGCAAAAGAAATAAAACAAAACTGAAAATACTAGAACACAGTTGTCTTACCATACTTACGTATTTGTGTACTTAGAACTCGGTAAGTGAGTAAGATAATATTCGTCAAGATAATAGTAAATATTGCGTCATGAAAGTTCCTGGAGATTTGCTGTTTTTTTTAAAGAAGTTTATAATTGGAAAACACGATTCCTGCAGGGTTTGAGGTAACTATAAAATAGTTGGCATGCAGAGTAAGCAGAACCCCCTTTTTGAAGCAGTTTTAAGTTTATAAGGGGTGTGTTATAATGTTTTTATATCTTGTGTTATGGTTATATAACAATTTTCACAGAATTATATTTATTAAATATAAACGTAAATTAAGGCTACATGTAGTCACATGCTAATGGTAATATTGTAGAGTATTTGAGACTGTGGTTCCAACGTTAGTGACATAAGTGGCTTCTCTCTGGAACAACCGGGAGCCTGTCCTCTCGTCCATCCCCCCTTTCCCCTTTTTTTAACCTGTTTTCTTCCTGTTGCTGCGCCCAGTAGTCCTGACAAAGCCCGTCTTACTGGCGGCGGTGCCAGCTCTTTGATTCTGTGCCATAGCAGCCTGTCAGGTGCTGCGTTTCACTGCCGCGCAACACTTTATTCCGTGATGCACGTCGCCAGTTATTACAAATCTCTGCTTGTTGCTTGTTAACGCCCCATTTTATGCCAGAGGGTTTAATCAAGGGGCGGCTCACAAACTAATCTAACATTAAATCAAAGAACGGCGTGCGCGCGCGTGCGAGCCCCCACAGACGCACGTTTGTATTTAATATACACACTCGTACACATGGCTTTCCGAGGACTGGAACGCGGAGCCTGGTAGTTTCCAGGCAACTCCATTAATGTTTTCGGCCATGATGGTCACTGTTCTTAACAAGAGTTATTACGTGGGGAATGGAATGGGGCTGTTAAAATTTCCGCATATTCACGGAAATTTCAATGGAAAAATACAGTTTAATATGTGGAAAAGGGCTCCGTACAAACAAAATACGCAACCTCTCCGTATTCACTGTAGCTTCGGATTTCGGAAACGAAAAAAATTTCGAGGCTACACGAAACGTTTTACGCTGCTAAAACCAGAAAATTATCGTTCCTAATTTTTATTTCCACTTTTTATTAATTTTTATTTGTGCAACGAAACACCCTCCCAACAAAAATTGTACTTATTTTTCGTAATAGCAAAAATAAATTTAGAAAATTTACGTATAAGTTTTGTGATGTCACGGAAGCTTCTGTGAAATTCGTGAAAAGTCCGTTTTTGAAAAAAAAATTCACTGTCCCTAATGTAATTTAATTTAGGGAAGATTTCTTGATATAAGCTGCACGGTAAAGTGAGCACTTTTAATGCCGTAGTTACTTTTTTACTATCAGCCATTTTTTATCCTTTCGCCACTTTTTAAAATAAATATTGCCATGTACGTAATAAACACAGTGTATATATTTGACCAGACTCGAAAGTTAGTGCCTAAGACTAAAATAAAGTATATTTATTGACTATTATTCCAAATGAGAGGGCTTGAAAAAGTGTTCACTTTACCGCGAATACCTATAATATTATACCAGTACTTTTCCATAATTTATTTTTATAGATTTTTTTTCTAGCCGTGTACTTGTTACACAATAACGAAGTAAGCTTACTCTGCTGTGGACTCGGCTCACTGCAGAGGGCGGGCCAGCTATCGCGTGGGCAATTTTTCTTCGGACTGGGACTGGACCGCGGTGTGACACCATGCGGCAGGCTTTGTTTTCCGTTATTTCATTTGTGACGTAAAATGCTCCTTTTGCAGGCGATAGGACAAGGGGTTACAGCATTGAGAGCGCGGATTCAGGGACGGCGTGCATGTAATCCGTTCCTAACTACGAAATAAGCTAACATAGCTTTTCAAACTTATTTTGGTATGTAGCTAGGGAGGTAGGGTTTAACATCTCTTCGACAGCGAGGTCATTAGAGACGGAGCAAATTGCTCGGAAAAACAGGAACGGGTAAGGAATCAGCCTTGGCCTGTAGTCGCAAGGAACAGTTCCAGCATTCACCTGGAATGATTTCGGGAAACCATGGAAAACCGAAATCAGGGTGGCTGGACCGGGATTCGAACCGAGGTCTTCCCGAATGCGAGATCTAAGGTTTAACACTGCTCTACCTCGCTCGGTAAACTTATTTTGTTTGATTTTTATGTTCATATTTTGGAAGGGGTGGGGTCGTATATTTGCTTTAGTTTAGGTATAATTCGATCCAGATTCGCGTTTCTAAATCTGAGGTTGCGAGCGAATATTTCGCGTGTAACGAAAGAATTCTCNGTATAATTCGATCCAGATTCGCGTTTCTAAATCTGAGGTTGCGAGCGAATATTTCGCGTGTAACGAAAGAATTCTCTCTGGCATTGTGTAACGGTTTTGAAAAAGATTTTTTTTTTAAATGTAGGTTTTGTACATTAACTTAAAAAAAGAATACAAATACGGCATTATATAAGAAGTATGGAATATACTTCAGTGTGAAAATTATTTTTAAATAACACCTTTCCTTCCCCACCCCCATCACTTCTTTATGTTGAGACAGGCAAGCTGGTCGTAATTTAAGGTAAGTGGGTCACGCGAAAGTCTGTCGTTCTGAAGGTTGGGTTGCGTCTCTAAGGAGTTAGGGGAGCTCTGTCGCAGACAGCATCATCGCGGCCTGGTCATGTAGACCTGTGGGTCACCTTCCATTCCGACACGCCGCCGCCTGGCGAAAATTAGTCGCGAATTAGCACTTGGTCCCGCACTTCACTGCGCGTTGCTATTGTCGTTGCTATAGGCCGTTCAAGGTTACCTTAGCTTTTTTAAAATCAACCTTTGAAAAAGTTACTGCCCCCACCGGCATACTTAACGCCATGTTAAGTTGGTAACGTTGATGTGAAAGTGTTAGGTAAATATTTGTGAATGCTAAAATTATTTATTTTGCTTTCTGTTCTTTAATGCATATAAATGTAAGAATTAGCAAATTTGTAAAATATTAACGTTTCCAATTTCACAGTTTCACTTGACCGACGCATGAGTAAAGTGACCAGGCCCATGGCAATTTTAATTGCACGTATGGCGAAATAATACAGAACACGCATAAAAGTAGATCTAAAGCAGGGCTTTCAAAAGTGTTCAGTTTACCCTGAACAGCATTTATCTCTTGGTATCTTCCTCGTGACGAATAGTTTGAGTCATTATAGTCTGCCTATGGTTCATTCCTACTTTACTGAAGGCCTTGCTAAAGATCTACTTTCGGGTTACAACTACTTATATTTCCACCACATGTAAGCAAAACGCAAACAAATGTGGATGAAAACCTCATGAAGAAACCAACCTACCGGATTTCTGCACTGAACAGACAATCAAAAGAAACATATTTCTTATTAATATCAGTTAAATGTGATTCTAGCATCGCTCCCATGGTAACTTAAACATTACTGTAGGGCACGTTTACCTTACAGATAGCGTANACATTACTGTAGGGCACGTTTACCTTACAGATAGCGTAAAATAACAGAATTTAATAATGTTTCACACGATAACTATTTCTTACTAGCCATTGCCAACATACCTCTNCAGCATCATCGCGGCCTGGTCATGTAGACCTGTGGGTCACCTTCCATTCCGACACGCCGCCGCCTGGCGAAAATTATTCGCGAATTAGCACTTGGTCCCGCACTTCACTGCGCGTTGCTATTGTCGTTGTTATAGGCCGTTCAAGGTTACCTTAGCTTTTTTAAAATCAACCTTTGAAAAAGTTACTGCCCCCACCGGCATACTTAACGCCATGTTAAGTTGGTAACGAGGAAAAGTATTTACATGCCTTAACGTTGATGTGAAAGTGTTAAGTAAATATTTGTGAATGCTAAAATTATTTATTTTGCTTTCTGTTCTTTAATGCATATAAATGTAAGAATTAGCAAATTTGTAAAATATTAACGTTTCCAATTTCACAGTTTCACTTGACCGACGCATGGGTAAAGTGACCAGGCCCATGGCAATGTTAATTGCACGTATGGCGAAATAATACAGAACACGCATAAAAGTAGATCTAAAGCAGGGCTTTCAAAAGTGTTCAGTTTACCCTGAACAGCATTTATCTCTTGGTATCTTCCTCGTGACGAATAGTTTGAGTCATTATAGTCTGCCTATGGTTCATTCCTACTTTACTGAAGGCCTTGCTAAAGATCTACTTTCGGGTTACAACTACTTATATTTCCACCACATGTAACCAAACGTAAACAAATCTGGATGAAAACCTCATGAAGAAACCAACGTACCGGATTTCTGCACTGAACAGACAATCAAAAGAAACATATTTCTTATTAATATCAGTTAAATGTGATTCTAGCATCGCTCCCATGGTAACTTAAATATTACTGTAGGGCACGTTTACCTTACAAATAGCGTAAAATAACAGAATTTAATAATGTTTCACACGATAACTATTTCTTACTAGCCATTGCCAACATACCTCTNGATAGCGTAAAATAACAGAATTTAATAATGTTTCACACGATAACTATTTCTTACTAGCCATTGCCAACATACCTCTTTCCCCTCTGTTTTTAGTTTATATTGACTAAGAAATTAATATTATAATTTATAGACAGAATATAGGCTAGGCGTTAGCTTCATTTAACCAGAAAAAGAAAATACATTGATTTTAATGTAAGTAAAAAAAGCCTGTGGTGTTATTTATTTAAGAAACAGCCATAAATGTAATAAATGGGGTGATTTTCCAAAATTCTTATTCAGAAATATTGTGGGCGGTGCGTTTCGATGTTCGTTTCCCAGGAAATCTTTATTCGATGTAGCGGTTAGTCCTGAACTCGTGTTCTCGCCAACATGCAAGCGTACACAAATAGAGCTGTTACACACGCATGGAGACGAGATTTGTTACGATAAACACGGAATCACGTACCAAGTGCTCTGGGTAATGTCGTTAATTCATTCGCGCCTGCTGCACACAGACGGTATTTCTGTTACCACGTGTTGTAATTTCTCTCGGCAGATTAAAATTAACGTTTTGGTCGCGCGCCAGGTTGAAGTGAAGCGGAGGATGAATGAATGAGGTCTCCTCGAGAAAAGCTTCTCTAGCACAGATCTTAATTGTCTATTTGGAGCAGACGTGATGGGCGGAAAGTGTGTTGAGTTCATACGTCCTTTGTAACTAACATACGTAAGACGCCTGAGAGCAAAAAGTAGCAGAGTTGTGTAACACGTAAACCGATTTTATAAGTTCTTGAGNAGTGTGTTGAGTTCATACGTCCTTTGTAACTAACATACGTAAGACGCCTGAGAGCAAAAAGTAGCAGAGTTGTGTAATACGTAAACCGATTTTATAAGTTCTTGAAGAAAAAAAAACACTTATGCGAATAAATGAAATCGTTTGGTTACGAAGTGTGACGATTGTCTTTAGTTCTCCAGATTCCCATGAAGTTTCCTCGCGTGGTTTGACAGCGTGGTTGCAACTGACGTATACTCTATCCATTCCAGGTGCCGCGGTGGTGTTGTGGTTAGACTACTCATCTCCCACCTAGGAGAACCGGGTTCGATTCCCCGCTAGGTCGATCCCGGATTTTCGCATGAGAGAATCGTGCCGGACGATGCCGCTGTTCGGCGAGTTTTCTCAGGGATCTCCCGTTTCCCCCGCCCTTTCGTTCCAGGGCTGCTCGATACTCACCTCCCTTCACTCTCCTCGGCCCCCAAGACCTCGATGTTAAGATCCGCCCAAATCTCTTAACTCACTCACACTATCCATTCCAAGGTGGCAGCTTGTATTACTCCGCCTATCCGCACACTTGGAAGGTATTGGTTGTGTTGCCAGACACCAACACACACGTCGTGAGCAGTCAGATGCCAGAATTACGCAGCAAAAACACATTATAAAAAATACCATTATAAAACAATATTTGTATTAGTTACTGATCCGCAGTAAAATGAAATCTTTACATTTAGCGATTTTTAATGTATTTTGGTACTTTATCCTGACCCGCCGCGTACGCCATCTTTCTTGCACAACACTGGTTACTTGAACCGTTTTCACCTCGAAACGAAACAACAAATAAAAATATTTGGAAGCTGCAAATACATATATTCTTACATGTGCACATAGTTGTTATTATTATTAATTTTTTANAAATAAAAATATTTGGAAGCTGCAAATACATATATTCTTACATGTGCACATAGTTGTTATTATTATTAATTTTTTAGAGTAGCAGAGGATACGTTCAAAAATTTAAATTACTAAGTTTGCCATTAAAATTACAAAATACTACATTACTATACTTGTTTTTTATTGTTTACATATGTTCTGTATTCCACATGTACCTGATTTGTTATTTATCTTTTGTATTTAATTATGATAACTTCTATTTGGTTATTTATTGTAATATTTTTTATCTTTATGTATTTTGTATCCTTTTGGCAACTCCAAGCGCATATTTTGTGTAAAACTGGAAGCTGATTAAATAAATAACCGTCGGAACTATCTTATGCCGCAGTCATACTGTGAACCGACCAGCCAGCCATTAGCTTAGACTTCGTCGCTGAGTGTGCTTATCTCTGCTGCCACTTTGGAATGGATAAAGCATAATGGTAGGGCCTTGCCAGTACAATCTTTTATTAACACGTTAACCCGTAGAGCTACAAGGAAAACTTTCACACAACAAACATGCTGCATGTACCAAACATGGATTGCGTCCTTTCAAAACTTGTTTATAAGTGAAAACCCAATTAGCCTTCAAGTCCATTTACTGCAATTCCACTTTTTCTCGGATATTTTTTTAAATTATCGTCGCGTAGTTGAATGAGGCCACCAGAACACACGCATTTTATAATATAACTAGCTTACCCTGCCATGCGTTGCTGTGGCATAAAAGATTTTGGTTCTATTCATTTATGTGAAATTAATTGAAAGAAGTATACGTATTTTCAAAATCTTTATTATTGAAGTACTTGTTTGTATATAATGTTTTTAGTTTTACCATCTTCCGCGCGTATGAATAAGTCGGATGGTTTTCCTACTCTAGAACACGACACATACAATTGGCCGTGCGAAAAACATTCTTTTTCTAAATCTATTCCGCACATTTGCAATGACTGCCCTTGAGCTTTATTTACTGTCATTGTAATTGCGTAACGTATATTCAATTCATCGTTCTTGTCACCGATGAAGTATATTTGCAAGAACTTATTACCGCCGTCTGGAAATGGGAGCAAAGAGCCGGCTCTATGATATATTTGGCCTTGCACTTTGAACGTAGGCATGAAATTGTCTGTAATTACGTTCGCTCCGGAAGACGTCATTTGGAAGCATGAGTTATATTTCCTGATGTTTGCAAGGAAATGCTTTGAATCGGTAGAAATGTTCAAACAGACAGCTGTCAACAAAGGCGCTTCCTGACGCGAAAGCATGGCAAAAATGAGCTTTTTGCAGATTTTAATACCTTTGCAGGTAATACATATTAAAATAAAGGTGTACAAACACTCGTGGGAACGAAATGCAGGTTTAAAAAAAAAGGAAAAAAATGAAAATTGGTTGATTTTTTCGGAAGTTATACGCGTCCGAACAAACGGACACAACAATTATATATATTACATATATATTACATATATATTATATGGCTATTCTGACTTATCAGAAATTTGTTTAGATGCGGTCCATTCAAGGACAGGAATAAAGCTGCGTCAATCTTTTGTTGCAAAAAGAGTTCTTTTATTACTAAAACTTTAGCTGCAGTTTAAAAATACGAGAATTAGGCCCGTTTGTGAAGTTTCTTCCTTCGCATGCAATATGCTAGGTGGTACTTTCCGAACTGAAATAGTCTGCCTATAGGGACAACTCTTAGTTTCTTAGTTATAGTTCAAATTCGTCTTCTGGAGCCCACCTGAAGTAATTTCTAATACGTTTATCAGGGGGCATTTATGTCAATTATAATTATTCAGGATCTTAGAAAACGACTTTAAAGGTTGATAAACAGGTATCATTTGAAAAGTGTTCAATTTTTCCTGTAGTTTAAAATAATATATTACACTGAGAGCCAAAAAAAAAAAAATTGGAATAGGCGTGCGTATGCAAATAACAGAGGTATGGAACAAATCAGAGTAACGCGATGCGGTCGGCAGCTACATCGGTTACTGCTGCTACAATGGCAGGTTATCAAGATTTAAGTGAGTTTGAACGTGNAAATCAGAGTAACGCGATGCGGTCGGCAGCTACATCGGTTACTGCTGCTACAATGGCAGGTTATCAAGATTTAAGTGAGTTTGAACGTGGTATTATAGTCGGCGCACGAGAGATTGGACATAGCATCTCCGAGATAGCGATAACATTTGGATGTTCGCGTACGACCAGTTCACGAGTGTGCCGTGAATATCGGGAATCCGGTAAAACATNCTTCGCATGCAATATGCTAGGTGGTACTTTCCGAACTGAAATAGTCTGCCTATAGGGACAACTCTTAGTTTCTTAGCTATAGTTCAAATTCGTCTTCTGGAGCCCACCTGAAGTAATTTCTAATACGTTTATCAGGGGGCATTTATGTCAATTATAATTATTCAGGATCTTAGAAAACGACTTTAAAGGTTGATAAACAGGTATCATTTGAAAAGTGTTCAATTTTTCCTGTAGTTAAAAATAATATATTACACTGAGAGCCAAAAAAAAAAAAAAAATTGGAATAGGCGTGCGTATGCAAATAACAGAGGTATGGAACAAATCAGAGTAACGCGATGCGGTCGGCAGCTACATCGGTTACTGCTGCTACAATGGCAGGTTATCAAGATTTAAGTGAGTTTGAACGTGGTATTATAGTCGGCGCACGAGAGATTGGACATAGCATCTCCGAGATAGCGATAACATTTGGATGTTCGCGTACGACCAGTTCACGAGTGTGCCGTGAATATCGGGAATCCGGTAAAACATTAAACCTTCGACATCGCTGCGGCTGGAAAATATCGTGAACGAACGGGACAAACGACGACTGACGAGAATCATTAAACGTGACAGACATGCAACCCTTTCTCAAATTGGCGCAGATTGGATTTGTGGACTGCCCTGCAGGATTCATGGTGTGAATTGCCTC